>JAADWY010000500.1:0-24035 GCA_023336355.1 Pythium dissotocum
CAACTGCGTGCTGAAGTAGTACTCCAGCATCTCCTGGATCTGCGCGGCAGCCATGAAGCCCAGCATCAATTGAGCGTTCACACGACCAGGCCGCACTAGTGCAGGATCCAGCTTCTCCGGGTGGTTGGTCGTCATGATCACGATGCGACCTGGACAATCGATCACACCGTCCAGCACATTCAGCAGCCCCGACAGGTTCAGCTTGTCGTGGGTCTGCGAGGCCGTGGTCTTCGCCTTTGTCTTGAGCTTCTTCTTCTCTCCATCTTCCTTGTCCGTGTCCGTCTCATCACCAGTAGCAGCATCCTCACCAGAGGCTCGAGCCTCCACCACCGACGCACCGGCACAATCAATATCCTCCATCACAAACACCACGTCCTGGAAGCTGAGCACGATCGGCAGCTCACGGCCTTCGACGGGGAATCGCAGGTCGAACATCGCGTCCATGAGCTCCTGGTTCGTGCGGATCTTGGCCAATGAGATCGTCACAATATGCCGCTTCGTGTGCTGAGCAACAGCCTTGATCAGACTCGTCTTGCCCGTTCCTGGAGGACCGTGAAGCAAAAGACCAAGCTTGTACGGGAACCCTTTGACCGCGAACTTGCCTCGTCGCTGGGTAAAGTTGTCCAGTAGACCCAGCACGCGCTGCTTGTCGCTGAAGAAGAGATTCTTGAACGTCTTGTCCTCGCCCAGAGGATACCGCTTGAACGTCACGACGGCCTTAGGTGGCTCGTCGTCATTCTGATCTCCTCCACCATCCGACCCACTGTCTGCTGGTGGAGCCGCCTTCTCGCTGATCGTCTGCACGAACATGTAGCGTCTCGTGTCCATGGCGTCGCTGAGGATCGTCTTCTTCTGGTGGTTCAGCAGCGCCGTCTTCACGAGCCGATCGATGGCCTGCGACGCGTCGGCTCGCTTGCTGCGGAAGCGGAAGACCATGGTCACAAACTTCTGTTCCTTGTCGTTCGGAGGCTCCTCATCATCCGTGTCCCCGTAGCCGTACACGATGTACTGGAAGAAGACTCCTGGTTCGATCTCCGTCCAGGTCTCTGCTGCTGGCGACGCCGAGATCGACAGTCGCAGGAGCTGCTCGTACGACTTCTCCTTCGGTCCTTCCTCGTAGTAGTTGTCGTCATCGTCACTGTTCTCTGTAGCCGCATCGTCGACGTCATCTTCCAACAGCTTGGTCTTTCTCTCGAGCAGCAGCACGTCGAGAGGCTTCTCCATGAGTCTGTACACGACTCGCGACCGCGAGGCCTCCAGCTTGAACAGCGTGGCCAAGTGCGACGCGATGGCCTGCTGCAGCAAGTGGTTGTTCTTATCGGCCGACGGCACGTAGATGTTCCAGCTATCGATCAGAGTCTTGGACTTGATCTCACGCACGACGTAGCCTCGGTCCGGATCGCCCACGACCAGCGCCTTGGCCTGTCGGAAGGCCCGTCGCATGAGCCGCGGCGTGAGCATGATGTGGACGGCCAGAGGCACCGTGATGTAGAGCAGCGCCTCGACGTACTTGTTGGAGTGCAGCCGCATGGCTGTGTGTGTGTGAGAGTGTGTGAGGAAGCCGGTGGATTGGGAAATGTGAAGGAGAACCGAGTGACCAACTGAAGGATGGTCCATCAATTGTCAAGCTGGAGCTTTCAAGCTGGCAGATCAGCAGCTGTGCAACTGTTGAGCGCTGTGAGTGATGGTCTTTGAGCCCATTTACGGAGGCTGATTTTCTGTAACCAGGTGAGATAGTCCCAATAGTTCCAAAACAAGATAGTTTCTGTTCTGAATTGCTATTCAAAATACCTTATTTTGGTATTTTGGTGTGGGTTACATCGTGGGTTACATTCTGAGACAAAGGGAAAGGCTGCCACCTTTCCAGACACGGCGTCCACATTGACGGTCAGACCAACGCAGTGCCTCTCCTGAACGAGCAGCTCATTTCCCAATCTGCCATATCCTACTCACGCACCACACTCCAAATCAAGACACCAAGCGACGCGATGAACCCGTCAGTCGCCACGGAGCTGGGCATCATGACGGCGCTGCGCACGGGCGATCCGGTACGCGACCTGGCGCTGTGTGCCGCTGTGCCGTTGGCTTTGGATCGCCTGCGAGAATCTCCTCATACCATCTCGTCGCTGGTAGAGTCCGCCAAGGAACGCGTGCGAGACGCACTCGCCGGCGGACGCAAGTTCACGTACCACACAGTGGAGCTCATGGAACACCAAGGACGCGGCGGCTACCAGCCCAGCGACGCCAACGCCACCGACCACAGTAGGCTGCTCATGCGTGCCATCAACCTATACCTTGAAGACCACGTCGGGTTGGATGGATACTCTGCTCGGTACGGTATCTTCGAGAAGAGCGACACCAAGGCACTGGAAGAGTCTCTACGGTCGGAGCCGATCGTCGCCGCGCGTCAGGAGTCTGAGATCAAGCACCTCATGGACAGCAACCGCGAGCTAGCCAAGCTCAACGTATCCGTGCTCCCTCCGGTCGGTGTGTGGGTTCCAGTGGAAGAAGACATCGAGCTGCAGTACATTGAGCTTGAGGTCCAGCCGGCCAAGGACCAGCGTGTGAAAACGACCCGCAAGTCCTTCCACTTCCGCTCTCGAGCCGACGATGGTCCAGCCAAGATGCGAGGCTTTGTGGACAAGGCATTTGCGTACTACTTGGAGATCGAGAAGCGCAAAGTAAACGAAGACACGACGCGGTATATGTACATTCGGGACACGACGGACTCGGCCAACGACGACGACGGAGGAGGCGACGATGAGAAGAAGGGCAAGTCGACGGCGCCGTGCTTCAAGCGGTACGCACTGGGCGAGGACAAGACCTTCGACTCGGTCTTCTTCGAGGAGAAGACGACCGTGCTCAAGCTGCTTAACGACTTCACTAACCGATCCGGCAAGTTCGCGATCGAAGGATTCCCATACAAGCTCGGACTTTTGCTTCATGGACCGCCAGGCACTGGCAAGACGAGTCTGATCAAGGCCATCGCACAGCACACGAAGCGGCACCTCGTGTCGATCTCACTGTCCAAGATCGAGACCAACCAGGAGCTGCTGGACGCCATGGTGGACTTGCGGTTTAAGATCCGTGGGCTCGACTTGCCTGTGAAGCTTCGCTTCCAGGACGTCATCTTTGTCATGGAAGACGTCGACTGTGCTTCTTCCGTCGTACAGGTACGAACCGAAGCCTCTGAGAAGTCACGTGAGGCTCCAGTATCTACCAGCGAAGCGGCCGCTGGGAATCCACTGGCCATGTTGATGGCGATGCTGGAAGGTGACTCAGTCAGACCAAGTGGCTCCATTCTAGCGAGCCAGGCCGACAAGCTCAACCTGGCTGGTCTGCTGAACGTGCTGGACGGTGTGGTCGACTCTCCTGGTCGTATTGTGATCATGACGACCAACCACCCGGAGAAGCTGGACCCGGCGCTGATCCGTCCTGGTCGCGTCAACAAGAAGCTTCGACTGGCGTGGATGCCGCCGCAGCAGATCCAGCGTATGCTCGAGTACTACTTTGGTGTGAGTCTCACACCCAGCCAGTCGACGCGTGTGCTAGCGCTGCGAGAAGAGAGCCGCACTACACCAGCAGAAGTTGAGGAGATCTGTGCCGAGTTTGAAGATGTGGAGGAAGCTCTCGTGGCACTAGAGTCCGGGCATCGTTAGTATATTTCCAATACAAACCCACTTACTATCTTCTTGCATCCTGGACTTTGCTTCATTCGCCGTTGAGTCGATGCTACATAGTCGTATATCGTTCTCCGCGTTTGACATTAGCGAGTTCCTGGTACTGCATCCACGTGGCTGCTGGTGGCATCCATTTCCTGCTATCTGGTGACGCAGGCGAGAGGAGCACTGTCTTCAGACTGTACTCTTGATCTTCTCGATTGGTCGCGAACCTAGTGACTGAGAGACCTGGGAAGCTGCGCAGTACCCGCTCGAGCTTAGAGCTCAAATACTCGAACGTCATCCACAGATCTTCTGCCTCGCTTGCCCCACTCGCAGCAAGCACGGCTTCCAAATGCACAACACGCTGGACGCTGGCGTAATCACGACTTAACACGATCCGGCAGGCGTAGAGCTTGTCATGCTGGTACAGGATCCAGTCTGGACCCGCTTCTCTTGGATACGTAGGCGCGTAGCTGGCTACGACTAGCGTATCGAACAGTGAATCTGGAAACTCGTTCGTGAAGTGGAACTGCCAGTGGAGTCGAACAGCGAGGTCGGATTCCTCCGTCTTGCGTCCAAGCCTCAAGATATCGCCGCCAAACTTCCAGAACGCGCATGTGTTGGACTTCCAGTAGACCGGCACAATGAGATCGGAATCCCATTCCATGTCGTCGGTCGTCGGATACACCAGGTAGAAATACTGGAGGACTCGCTTCATGTACAGGAGCCCGTCTTCATCGAGTGTGACCCAGAACGGGAGACCCTTGAGCTTGGAATGGGGCATAGTCTCGGCACTGTGCTTGTGGGTGATCACTTGGCGCACGAAATCGATCATGAGCAGCGGGTCGAGGATGATCGTCTTCTGTATAGCGAGGTCTCCGATATCTTCGTACCACAAGATATTGCCGAGGTCGTGGAGGGTTTGCCAGATGCTTCTGCATGTTGTCGCATCCAAGTAGAGTTCTCGTACCTTCGCACCAAGAGGATCTTGAACTTCATCTTGAAGAACTTCGACGAGTTGGTCGACATGCACGAATGACTGGGCAAGTCTGGCGTCGGTAGGCAACCTTGCTGCGGCAAGTCTCATGCGCAGCACGGCGGACAGCACAAGCGAGTACTTTTCAGGCAGCGGGAATCCTCTGTCACTTGTGCGAATCACATTCTGGATATCCTCCACCAAAGTCGCCACGGTCTCAGCAGTGGCGCAGCTGGAAATGATGACTGGCACGTGTGGTTTCTCTTGCAATTTCGAGAGTGCCGGATCCCACAAATGCGTGACAAGAGGACCGTCGTCGAGACGTTCGTCGCTGTCCAACTCACGGGCTCGTTTTAAATCTTCCACGACCACCATCACATTCGCCAGTCGCTTCTTCAAATCGCCCGCGCGATCCTCGGTCGGCAAATAGGTGTCTAGAACTCGATCACTCTTGGTCGCGACAAAGACGAATCCTGCATCTGGTTGCCTGGCGAAGATCATGCGAATCCATCGCAGTTCCTTCGTGTCGAGGAAGTCGTTCATGAATCGGTTGGTCTGGCTTTCCAAGTCGGTCATGAGCTCGGCTTGCAACCTCGCGATGGCGTACGCCTCCAGATCAATACACACGATATACAGCGTTCGAGCCGAGAAGAAAAGCGAGTGAACGACTTGGTACGCATCTTGGCCCGCGAAATCCCAACATGTCACCTCGTGCGAGATGAGCTTCTGGTCCGCGCTCTCATCTTCGAATGACAACTTGAAGTGATCGATTCCGATGGTGCGGTCGTCCGGATGCACCAGTGACGGCTTGACTTCTGTTAGGGACTTGATCAGGCTTGTTTTACCCCAGTGGCTCGGACCTACAACGCATATCTTGCGCCGATGGATCACTTCTCTGGACGCGATGATCTGGCGGATGTACGTCCTAGTAGCGAGCTCACCCTTTCGCACTTGTTCGATGGGAACATGGGTTAGCCGCCGTCCTCTGTTACGCTCTTGCACCCAGTGGAGAAAGCAAACGCTGATCGCAGGAGCCTCTCTTCTCCAACGCACACCGTCGGCGAGTTGTTCCCCGAGGTCGTTGCGCGCGCTGCTGGACAATAGACTCGCAAATATCGTCCCAGTTCACCCCGATCGAAGCCAGTGTTTGGATTGTTTGTAGCAGCACGGGCTTCAACTCGAGCAGCCCATCTTTCCAGAACTCCAACAGCACGCGGTGGAGCAGTCCAGCGCCATTCTAGTTCACCAGGGTAATTAGGGCTGTCTCCCCATCCTGTATCATCCACGAAGAGACACTTGAGCTCAGCTATGAAGTCGTTATCGCCACTAAAGCATGCCCACCAACCTCGTCGCCTGCGTTTACGTCGGCACCAGCGGCGGCCAGTTGCTCTACAACCTTAGCATGGCCATTCATGGCAGCAGAATAAAGCGCTGTGTGATTCTAGAAAACAACAGAATTAATAACCAGCCGCGGAAATGATTCAGTCACTGTCTCTCGCGCAAGTGAAGCTGTTCTCGGTATACCAGGCGGACAGCACGTACCCGTACAGTCATATTGACTTGAGCACCAGCCTTTAGTAGCTGTTCAACGATGTCCGCGTAACCTTCACGAGCTGCTCGATGGAGTGGTGTGTCTTCAAGTTGTAAAGTACATCCACGTTGTGGTCGTGTGAGTATATCCTAGTCAGTTGAGGACCCTCTCGAACGGAATTGATGCACCGCACTTTAGTTATGCGGTCTACCATCGCGCCAGCCGCAAGCAGACGTTGTACGACACTGACACAATCATTCGCAGCAACTCGATACAGGGGGTGTCTCCCCTGCCTACGATGTACCAACACAGGTTAATCACTCGGCCACTTTGTTGAACCACTGCTCCTACGTACGCTGTTTTGTTTGTTGACGTCGGCTCCATTCGACAGCAGCACTGTCGTGACCTCGGCGTTCCCGCGCGAGCTGGCATGATGCAGAGCTGTCTCCTCGTACTACATCGGCCACCCCACAAATCACATCAATACCACCAACGTCCTAATTGTCGAAACTGCATCATGACCACCCACCTCGTCGACTGCAATGACGTCAGCTCCCGCCGCAATCAGGTGTGCTACGACCTCAGTATTGCTCTTTAAAGACGCGGCATGCACTCCTGTCTGCCCGCTCTAGAGAAACACGTCCGCATCCGATCCATCAGCACACGGTGTGACACACACAAAGTGAATGGTTCTAGCTCACCTTGTTCGCGCTGTTGACCGTGGCCCACGCAGGGATGAGCAGCTCCACGATTTCCGTGTGCCCACCAGCCACTGCGCGATGCAAAGGCGTGTCTCTTTCCTATAACCAGGCCCACAGACGTTTTTGCCATTAGCGAACCACCACGCAGATGGCCAGCACTGGAGCCTGCTCTGTCTCCTTCGCCTCAACGCACCGTGTCCGCCAAGTTCACATTAGCGCCGCCGTCGAGAAGGGACTTCACGATCGTTGTGTGGCCGTGGTGCGACGCACGAGACAACGCCGTCCGTCCCCACAAACCAAACACCCCACGTTATTGCCAGCACCTGCAAGTCTTGACGT
The DNA here is from genome assembly GCA_023336355.1 of Pythium dissotocum. NCBI lineage: Eukaryota > Oomycota > Peronosporomycetes > Pythiales > Pythiaceae > Pythium > Pythium dissotocum. The sequence goes on from JAADWY010000500.1 coordinate 7,210, forward strand.
GCCCGCTCTTCATAACGGCAACTCACGCTATCGCGGGCATTCACGTCGGCACCAGCAGCTATGAGCATTTGAACGATCCCAGCGTGGCCCTGGCCTGACGAGCGACACAGCGGCCTCCCTCCATGCTGTGCTCCACGAACAGACCTTCCATGAGACGGATTGAGTTACTGTATACAAAATGAGACCGCCTCACGAACCTTGTCTGCAATGGTTACATCGGCGCCAGCAGCAACCAGCAACCTCACGACCTCGACGCGGCCATGGAGGCAAGCCATGTACAGCGCGGTCCTCCCCGTCTAGCAAACATTAGCAGAGTCAAACTCAACTGCGAGTCTCAGGCCACAATCGTCACAGCGCACCTTGTCTGCCGCATTCAACTGTGGATCCTCGCGGGCGTTGAGCAGCGTTTCCACGGCCATGACTCGTCCATCAGCGGACGCAGCAAAAAGAGGCGTCGGTGCCTATACAGCATCGCCAACATCAGCGCTCAATGATCAAACGCCTCCATCAGCTTCTAAAGCACTCGTTAGAGTCACCGACGAGGGTGGGTCCCAACGGCGTGCATCCGTATCTTCCTCCTCACACGTCGCGCTCGAGTACCTGTCGACCTCGACGTCCCCATCCCACGCCCAGACGGCGCCGTCGTCGCTCTTCTTCTCCCACCTTGGCTCCGGAATGAGGGAGGGTGGCTTCTCCATCCGCAGGTCAGGTCGAACGATCGTGACTGGTGATACGAGCTGAGCGGACCGCTTACGCCTCGCGGTTCGTATGCACGCAGACGCGACCTCTCGCCTGCATCATGCGCCTCGGGAGGGTACCCGTGGAAGCAGCGGCACCACGTGCGCCACACCATGCTCCCTACCTCGCCGTCTTCCCGACTTCGTTCGATGATTTTGGGACTCGCAAATCCGTACTTTCCATTGGAGCCCTTGGATAAAGATAGCCCACGCTAAAGCTCCCTCCTGATCAGTGCTGAAACAAGTGGCATTATCAATCTACCTCGTCCATTTGAAGCGTCTTCTCCCTCTCACAATTCAGCATTCGACTGCGAAACCATGGCTAGTCGGGCAGAGCCACAGCGGCCGCTGTCAAGCGCCTCCGCGACCTCCACTGCCTTCGTCGTCCGCACGCTGCTGATCGTCGCGTTTGCAGTGCTCAATGGCACACTCTTCTTAGGTGGGAGATTCCTAGTCGATGTCGTACTGCTATCCCATTTTGTATGTCGCTAATCGATCCTGTGTCACTTCTTAGCGTATGAGAAGCACTCCTTCCACCAGCGGCCTCGCAACGTTGCGTACCTTCGCTTCGGCCTGACAAGCAGCAGCGTCCAAGGTACTACAGTATCTCCCCTCCCTCTCCCACTACGAAAACCATTGTTTAACTGGCGCTATTGCTTGCTTCTAGTGCGAATGCTACAGGGTGTTCAGCCTGGGCCTGTCAAGTGTCCCAAGGGCAAGTACCGTCCGCCAGGCGCCGGTACTTCGCTTGGCGAGTGCCGCTTCTGTCCTCGTGGCGTCTACGGAGACAGTCCAGGGCTCACGTCCAGCGACTGTACGGCCAAGTGTCCGAAGGGAACGTACCAGGACAAGCTCGGCGCGACGAGCGTGCTGGACTGTAAGATCTGCCCCGCTGGTGTGTACGGCTCAGCGCCCGGTCTCACTTCCAGTGCGTGCACGGCTCCGTGTCCGTACGGCAAGTACTCTATGAAGGCGGGCCTGCAGACCGTGAGCGAGTGTGACGACTGCCCTGCCAACTACCGAGGACCCAGCGGCCGACGAGGCAACAACCCGTACACAGGCACGGAAGGCGGGTTCAAATGCGACCGCTACGTCAATGGCAAGACCGTGCTCACGGGCCGAGACGAGAACCGAGCCGCGGTGATAGACGCTATGTTGGTGTCCACACGCCAGCCACACAACGCCGTCTATGACAACACGTAAAGAGTCTACAGCTAACGCGCGAAGAGCTCCAGATCTATCAATTTATGACGACTTCAAATATCAATTTATGCCTATTTGGACCTCCACTCACACAATTCAGACCAGCACTCATGTCCTGAGTTACGTGGGTACGAAATGGGTACACTGGTCAACGGCTGGCCAAACATTCTTCCCATGCCACGGTGGCGTGGGTCGATATGCACAGCCTGTACTGTACTGTAGCTAAGCTTATGGAAGGCCTTGTGGTGAGCTCACTACCATTTTCGACACTCCACTCCCACACACTGGCGACCATGAGTTCCACGGCGCTGGAGTTTGGTCTCATCAACACCTTCCGGACGGGCAACTGGATCCTGGACGCGCTCGTGTGTATGATCGTGCCTGTGCTGATCCAGCGGCTCACGCAGAACGGCAACCTCGAGACTGTGTGGTCTACACTGGTCGAGTGGATCAAGCCGAGTCCAAAGGAGACGACCGTCATGCGTCAGATTGAAGTCACGCAGCGGTTCAACCTGTACGGCAAGGTCTGGGACTACGAGCAGAAGAACCACATGCTGCAGAAGGCGATCTCGGTTCACTTGGCCACGATCCTGGACCTGCGGGGCAAGAACGCACAGTGTGAGCTCGTGGAGAAGCCCAAGACGGCGAAGGACGGCAAGGACATTGGAGACTCTGACTCGGCTACGGCTTCCAGTTCGTCGTCCGATGACGGCTACGAGTCGGATGACTACGACTACGAGACTGGCATGTACCGTGGAGAGATCTTCCGTCTCTCTCCGACTGTCCTACCACCGAAGGATGAGTGGATCGTCGTGGAAGAAGGAGTCGAGTTCATGCACGAAGTGACCAGTCCAGAGGGCGAGGACGGTGATGGCAAGGGCGGCTCCAGACTGAAGGAGTCCAAGATCATCTTCTGGTTCCGATCGACGCTTCCGGACGGCTCCAAGCGCATAGACGCGTTGGTTAACAAGGCATTTTCCAACTACCAAGACGACCAGCGACAGCAGTACATGTCCGACGAGTCTCGGTACTTTTACATCCCGTGCGGCATGTCTTCTTCTACTACCACCACCGATGCTGAGGACGGTGAGGCGGCACAGACGACGCCAGTCATGGCGTACAAACGCTACGCGTTGGGTGAGGACAAGAGCTTCGACAACCTCTTCTTCCCAGAGAAGAAGACCGTGTTGGATCTGCTCGACAACTTCACTAACCACCAGGGCAAGTTCGCGATCAAGGGTTTTCCATACAAGCTTGGCTTGCTTCTCCATGGACCGCCAGGCACGGGCAAGACGAGTCTGATCAAGGCTGTCGCGCAGTACACTAAGCGCCACATTGTCACGATCAACCTGAGCAAGGTCAATACCAACCAGGAGCTCATGGACGCGGTGTTCGATCTCAAGTTTGCGGTCGATGGAATGGACTCGCCAGTGGAGCTGTCGTTCAAGGACGTGGTGTTCGTGATGGAGGACATTGATTGTGCGTCGTCCGTGGTGAGTTCACGAGAAGGAAAGTCCACAGCCGATAATGTCGAGCGACTGCTAATGGCTCAGCAATCTCCAATGAGCGGAGACGGCATGCCGCCGCTGATGCCAGCCAAGTTCTCGTCCAGTGACAAGCTCAACTTGTCAGGACTGCTGAATGTATTGGACGGCGTGATCGACAGCCCTGGTCGCATTGTGATCCTGACCACCAACCATCCAGAGAAACTGGATCCAGCGCTGATCCGTCCAGGCCGCGTGAACAAAAGGCTGCTGCTGGATTTCATGCAATGGCAGGAGATGCAGGAGATGATCGAGTACTACTGCCTGACCAGCCTCACCGACGAGCAGACGCGGCGACTACGTGAGACCGTGAACGCGGGGGATTCACAGGCAGACAGCAAAGTCCGAAAGCAATTCACGCCGGCTGAAGTCGAGGAGTTCTGCGCGGAATTCGATGACGTCGACAGCATCCTCGATCAAATCACACTCAGCATGGAGCTGGACCACCAGAACTCGTGAGGGTCTCCGATAAAGTACTGTACAATACTAGAAATACACGAATCTTTTTAGACACGTCCGACTTGAAGTCCCAATCCAAAGGGAGGAGAGGAGCCTCACGAATAGATTCGAGTCGGCTCGTATCCGAAGCTGACGCCGTAAGCCTCAGTGCTTACAGGGCAGCTGAAACCAGCGAGGGACAACGACGATGACTGCCACTGGCTGCCAGATGAAGGAGATCTAATAAATCTCAGCGTGAGATTTGGGCAGTGTCAGTACCTGGGCTTCACCCGCGTGAGTTACGCTTGCAACGCTGGAGCTTCGTTTTGCTTTGTGGGCTGTTTGGAGCCTGTGAGTGTGAGCGTGTGACGGAAACTGCCACGCAGAAAGGGACAAGCAGCGGAGGAGCTTCAACGAGACCACCAGATATTCAAAAGATCTCTGAGACACATTTCAAGGTCAGTCTACGTGCTATTGTACAAAACAAGGTATATTGACGTTGACATGCATGACAAGACCATACATTTATGAGGTATATTTCGATGGACTGACCATGATTTGTCAAAATGTGTGAGGATGAGATTCAGCGAGAGTTCAGAGACGACGGGAAAACCTGGGCGGGGATCAGCACCAGTTGCCATCCCGTGGTCCTGGCTATGAAGGCTTCAAACGCCCACTGTCCACAGTGAAAAAGCCTCGACATGTCTCCTTACCTCGCGTTGCGTGACTCACCACTTTGTACGCGAAGATCATCATCACTGCAATCGCCTCCACGCTCAGTGTCTGTTTGCGTGGCGTGACTGTCAATGCTGAGGCATTGTTGCACCAAAGGACACGCCTGCAATCACAGATCACTCACTTCAACGAGATCTAAGTCCTTATGCCCCGACGCGTCGACAGTCTACTATAGTGTGTGTATGTGTGCGGCCAGGTGATTGCTGGCAAATTGGCTCGAGGAGCGAAGGTCCTCCCCAGGACAAACGCTGTCCAACAGTCGTGGCTCGAGAGTGGCTCTTTCGCGGGTCGTAGTCACCGCGGCAGTCGCATAACGCTTGTAATTTGCCTGCAATTTCATTCTACGAGGGAAGCGTCAGGTCAGCAGTTCCGGGCAGAGGGACACGAGTGACACAACTTCCTTGAAGCGGCGCGAGAGAGGTCTCGGACGACAGACAGACAGACACCGTGTCCTTCTCCTACTCTACGTTCGACTAGGTTTCATTTTGGAGGCTGGATCTACTGTATCTCTTTCGTGGAGAGCTCTCCCGGTCACGATCGTCCGGTGGTCTCTTCACCAAGTGGGATCCGCTTTGACACGACGACGGCTGAGACGCCATTTGCTCACCGAGTCGAGGTCCCTCCCCCTGGGCAGTAAAGTGGCTCCTCTCGCGTGACTGCGAGCTTGGCCTGTGGCGAGGCGTTGATCTACGGAGGCCTTCCTTGAACCAGCCAGCAGCCACCACCCCATACTCGCAAGCCAGCGTACTAGGCTGTGTGTATGACTGTCTCCTGAAGTCTCATTCTGCAATTTGCATTCTTGAGCTCAAGCCAAGCCCTTCCCTCTCCTCGCCAAGCATCACCATGGTCCGCATCCTCGCTCTCGCTGTCGCCGCCATCGCCGCACTCACCGCCTCGACGGAAGCCACGTCGGTCGTCAACTACCCAGTCGGCGTGTACTACAAGCCAACGGGCAGCCTCGTGTCGGGCCGCGTGAACAACACGGCGCTGTACCACCGCTCGCCGTGCCCAGCTCTCAACTCGATGGCCAACCACGGTCTCATCCCACGAGACGGCAAGAACCTCTCGCGTGCGCTGCTTCGCCAGGCTGTGATCGACGTGTTCAACATCGACGGTGCCGAAGGCGGCCTCGCCGACGTCATGATCGGTCTGTCGCCTGACACCCCGACGTTCACGCTTGCCACGCTCTCGACCCACAACGCCATCGAGCACGACGTGTCGCTCACGCGTCGCGACACGTACTTCAACGTGGACATGGCCCTGCCAGAGCCAGCGTACCTCATCGACATCCTGGGCTACGGTATCCGCGACGGCAACATCACGCTGTCGGACGTCGCCCACATCCGTGCCTCGCGCTTGGCTGAGTGCCAGGCCAAGAACCCACAGTGTGACTACGGAGCCCAGCAGCAGTTCATCGCCAACGCCGAGTCCGGTCTGTTCCTGCGTGGCCTCGGTGGCAAGAACACCGAGTGGGTGCCGTACGCCAACGCCTACTCGTTCCTCGTGAACGAGAAGTTCCCATCGGGCTTCACCAAGTCGCCATCGCCGATCACGTTCGACCAGATCACGACCACGATCGCCAACCTCGGCGCCGTCGCTGTCTAAGCTGTGCCAAACGCACCTGAATGAAAGGGTGGCGTGTAGTAAATCTGAATACAACAGTGAAATGTGCTTTGAATTGGAATAGTGTTTTTTTTCTCCTCCTTTCACCTTCTGTACTAATACTGCACGTATAGCTCCTCGGTGGCCGGGTAGTTTTGTTGAAACTTAACGCAATTCAACACCATCCAGTACAGTAAAGGCACCGTGCACTCAAGGGAGACCTTCGCGAACAGATCAGATTCGAAGGACCATCACTCCCAATGCTGTTGGACCGGCATGTATCCATTTGGAAGCGATAGAAGCGATACATCTCCGAATCAAACCAACGGATCGGTTCCATCTTGACCATGCGCCGCTGTTGCTGTGCTGGATCAACTGGAGCTGCTGGCGTCCGTGCATGACCATCTACTTCCCATCCTTGACATCAGCGCTGCGGCCCTCCACAGTAAACGGACACGTGACGCCGCTCTTGGAGTTGTTCAAGTGACGGAAGTTTGGTGGTTATTTGATTAAAAATGATGTTTATTCTGCTCCATTTTGGTCAGCAAATCGAAAAAATGGGCCCTAACACTTTGCTTTCCCACCGCAATGCGATGAGCAGCACCTCGAGCATCCACATATCCGACCCGACGACGGGATTGCTCTGGACCTCTCCGCCAAAATCCAGTTTACAGTGCTCGCCGTTCACTCCGTACTGCTCGAACGTGATCCACGTGTAGTAGTCGATCCACAGCTCCATCACACCGGGCGGGTTCGTGTACGGCGCGAGACACGCCTTGTCCAGTGAATGCACGAGGATCGCGAAGCCTCCATTCGGGATCTCAAACCGTGAGACTAAAAACAGCGTCTTGACAAGATAGCGGCCGTCGGGGCTCGTCATCACACGGAACATGATCTCGTTGTTGTCGTCCACACGCTGGATCGGGAGGATCTTGACGTTCATGGTCGCCGTGTACAGCGTCGGAAGCTGCTTGGACGACGCCAGCACGGCCCAGCCTCGCAACGACAGCTCGAATGGCGTGATGCCGTGGAACAGCTTCTTCAGTGAGAACTTGACGCGGTCGCCCTGCCTCAGACGCTTGTCTCGCCAGCCAAACACGCTCACACCGGTCGTCAGAAACGCGTGGCTGCGTCGGAACCGCTGCATATCTTCAAATGTGCTCTGTACGATGCCATGGCACACGTCCACGTTGATCGGCGCTGTGAGTCTCGGGGTCAGCGTGGCCTTAGAGTCCATGGGGTCCTAGTAGCAGGCAAAGTTCGAATTTAGTGGCCACGTTTTCCTAAAATTTGCGATAGCGGGGGGTGTTTAGACGCACCTGGAGCTCGTCGCCGCTGGAAGACGCCGGCTCGTCCAGCTCGAGCCAGGACTTCATCTTCTGAGCAAACCGCGCGTGCTCGACGATCGCGTGGCGCATGGCTTCGTTCTGGTGGCGTAGCTGCTCCTTGACCACCGAGATCTCTGTGTAGAGTTCTTGCAGGGACTGGAGCCCGGTGGCATTTCCGCCAACTGTATCGTTATTGTTGGTGAGAAAACCAACGTTGGTGTTGTTGGTGTTGGCGCCAACGTTGAAGGTGTTGGCGTTTTCAAAGTCGTCGAAGAAAACATCGGCAGATGTGAGGTCGGGCGAATTGAGCAAACTGTTGGTGTTGGCGACTAACGGGATCCCACTCTCGGCCTCTTTTCTTCTCTTGACAAGACTCGCATACTCTTTCTCTAGTCCTGCTTGTTCGTCGCGCAATGTCTGCAGTGTATTCTACGAGGAAGACACGACGCGCAGCGCTGCGTTAGACGCCAACGCCAACAAAAAAGAAGAAGAAAGAAAAAACCAACAAAAAGAAGAAGTTTAGACGCACCAGTTTGCGGTAGTACGTGCGTTTGACGTGGAGTCGCTGGCGCTCGCGCATCTCCTCCTTCGTGAGCTCGGCAAGCGGCGCCACCAGCGGCTGCAGCGTCGGCAGCGCGGTCGTGTCCACCGTCGTGTCCGACATTTTGAGTTGTGATTGGAGTTTAGACCTCGCGATTGCGGTGCGTCTGGAGAAGACCCCTTCGTGTAGCCACGCCTAACCAGCGCTCGTGTCTAACCGGAGGCGACAAGTACAGCGAGCACGTTGGTGTTGGCAGTCGCAGTGCTGGTCACACGTGCCAAAGCTGCTGTTGGAGGTCCGAATTGCGAGCCAGTCAACTTTCCTCGACAATTCTGTCTCAACGGTGTATTTTTGGCCAATTAAAATTGCGTATTTGGAAGATGATTGGCTGAAAATGTTAGATAAGACTGGGTTTTGAGACAAGTTTTGATATGTTTCTCATTGGAATATCTAATCGCATTGTTTAACGGTCGTTTTACGACAACATCCATGTTGCCAATCTGCGGCAGAGGATCATAAGGAGAGAATAGCAGGTAACGTTACTAAAATGACGACACGGGTCAGGCCCATACACGAACCTCACTGTTCGAAACGTTCGACGACATACGTGCTGAAATGCAGCCAGAATCGCGATGTGTTGGAGACCGTTTACGTTCTGACCTGCTGCATGATCTCGCATCCCGAAACGGTATTGTCTGAATACCATCCAGGATTTAGCCATGATTTACTTACTTCCAGTGAATAGATTGGGTGACACCTTGACATTCTGGAAATCAACTGGTCTAATATGGTAATTTGGGAGAAGTGGCTCAGCTTCAACGTCTCGCTGTCGCCTTTGCTACGCTGCAGCTAGCTCTCGACTTACGAGTTCTTTTGGTGAGGACTTCATCAAACACATTGGTTGTATTACTGTAGTCCTCTTGTGTTTCCATGTGGTCTAGATGCAAATGGCTCCCGGCTTCCTCTTGATGGGCATAAGTACAGCGTAGTCTCCCTGGCGAAGAAAGCCACAAACGATCTGGATCACACGCCTAACTTTCCCTAAGATTCCTCTCCATGGTAGAGTCTACCGGGTAGACATCATTAGATCCAGCCCTCTGGTGCCTAGAGCGAGCAGCAGTCTACTGTAATCACGTTGGTACACTGGACATCTTTTTCGAGTTGAAGCGAGGGCTTCGCTAGTTTTCTTCGTCTCATAAATAGTTTTCTGGCATTTCCAACGATGCATCGAAGTATGCACGTCAGCAGATCGAGAAGATGGGTCCCTGGACTTTACCTTCGAACCGCAGCACGATGAACAGGATCTCGAGGATCCACGACGAGCCGGCCAGCGGGTTGATCTGCACTTCGCCACCAAACTCCAGTGTGCAGCTCCTGCCTTCGTCTCCATCTCGTTCGAAAGTGATCCACGTGCAGTGCTCGACCCACTTTTCCATCGTGCCCTCGGCAGGTGTTTGCGGCGCCAACACGCTTGGATCAATCGACTTGACAAACACCACGAAGCCCGTCGGGATCGCGAACCGCGTGACCAAGAAAACCGTCTTGACGAGCAGCATACCGTCGTGCGTGGACATCACGCGGAGCATGATCGTGTTGTCGTCGTCCACGACTTGGAGCGTGTACATCTTGCAGTTGAGAGACGATGAGAACAGACTGGCAAGCGGCTTTGGAGAAGCCAGCACGCCCCAGCCACGCAGCGATAGATCGAACGCCGACACTCCGTGGAAGGTCTTCTTGAGGGAGAACTTGACGCGGTCGTCCACTGGGATCCGCTTATCTCGCCAGCCGAATACACTCACGCCCGTCGAGATGAAACTCTGGTTCTGACGATACCGACGCATGTCTTCGAGACTCGAGCGCGCAAGATTCTGGCAAAACTCGACGCTCATAGGGGCAACGAGGCGCGGTAGAGTCGACGAAGTGAGTCCATCAGAAAGCTAATAATTTAAAAAAAAATAACAACAAAACAAAAACAACCGTCAATAGGGATCCTCGTCACGCTGAAGCCAGTCACGAACGTACCTCGTCCGAACTCGATGTAGATTTCTCGTCGGCTTCCGCCCAGGTTGCCAGCTTCTGTGAAAAAGTCTCGTACTGTTCGATGGCGTTGCGCATTGACTCGTTCTCGGCGTGGAGCTGCTCCTTGATGATCGCGATCTCCGTGTACAGGTCTCTCATAGCCATGGACGGACCTGCGGAGGTAGTGGACCCGGAATTCGAGTCCGTGTCCGTGAAATCCAGGCTCGACTCCACATCAACGTCCAAGTGAGACGTGAAGAGATCCGCCGCCACGTCGCCGTCACTCAATAACTCCACGTCTGCTGCAGCACCGGAAGAAGCCTTGGTGAGAAGCGGACTAAAGGCCACGACGAACGCAGACACGTTACGCCTCTCATCTTCACGCCTCTTCGCCACGAGACGAGCATACTGTTGCTCCAATTGCCGCACGCGGTCTCGCTGCGTCTGCATGGCATTCTACAAATTCACATCTCGTGTTTAGACCCAAAAAGAATCAAACCGAAAACGTGTGGTTGGCCGCCTTTCTCACCAGTTTTTTGTAATAATTGCGCTTCACATGGAGCCGCTGGCGCTCCTTGCGCTCCTCAGCGCTCAGCGGCGCCGCGATCGGCTCGAGCGTCGGTACGCTACCTCGCTTCGGCGGCATCACTCCCGTTTGTGTGTGGGGAGAGAGAGACAGAGAGACCTTGGATCGACTGCACGCCGCACGCAACAATTCGATATGCTGGTGTAATTTTAGACTCTTCGCAAGACTTCTGTACACACGACACCGATGCTGCTGCTGAGTGGACGCGGCGGACGCTTGTCTCGCAGCAGCGTGAGGCGAGAGTGTGAGGCGCGTGTGTGTGTGTGTGTGCTGCTGATCTGTTGAAGCTGCAGCTGTGGGCCAGATGCTTGGATTTGGGCAACTGCGTGGTCATTGAATATCTGATTCTATCAGCAATTCCTCAGATTTAGAGACATTTTACGAGATTCGATTGGCTAAAATTGGATGGTTTACCGAAGCAAGCCTGTTTATTTTCCTTTTCCCCGTGCTCTCGCTTGACTTCGCAAAATGAGTTTTTGGTAAATAGAACACTAATTTGGGTCACGACCGAACGTATTTTGGGAACCTGCTGCTGGCAGACTTCATGCAATTTTTGCTCGTCGAACAACGAACTGAACTGAATGGCGTTGACCCCAGGTGCAGCATGATGAGCCTCTCCTCACGAGAACATCGCCAAGAATCACGGGCTGCAAGAAGCAGCCCTTTGTATCACAGTTGAATCGGTCAGTGTTCTAAAAATCAGTGTCTTCTAGTCGAAAGGAGATTCGCGGCCTCATCTGTCTGGTCTTGCAATCACAGGTTGATCAAGCTGAGATTTCTCACAGCCTGATCTCGGTTCTCGGTGAGTCTCATCGTGAGTCCCCAAGAGCATCGATATTGTTCAGTAGCTTTAGAGAGTACGCAATGAGTGCTGATAGTTTTACTAAAACAGCAATTGCCTCAAAGTCGACCCTGATGTCATCGTGCTGGCATAGCAGAACGTACCCCCCTCCAATTCGATTATCGTGACGAGTTGTTGTTTTCGTTTCCTGATTGCCTTCAGCTCCTGGTCCTTAGTTCTCGGCTGGTTCCTCCACGTCTAAGACTAGCACTGCCTAGCAGTGCCCTCAACATAATAGACACAGGACACAGCATGCATGCCGTTGCATGCGGCATTCCATCAAAATACTTGAGTACTGTACTCTCACGGTTACGATACCAACTCAAACTAACTAGGAGGCAATCGAAAAGATGGGTCTCACCACGAGGTTCTCCCATCGCAGTGCCACGAGCAGGATCTCGATCATCCACGTATCGGAGCCAGCGACCGCATTGCTCTGAACTTCCCCGCCAAAGACCAGCCTACAATGCTGGGCGCCATCACCTTCTTCCTGGAAACTCGTCCAGTTGTAGGACTCGACCCAGTGCTCCTCGACGCCCAGTGGGTCCGCGTACGGAGCGAGGTGCTTGCGAGGATCGAGCGAGCGGATGATGTACACGTACCCGTCGGAGATCGCGAACCGTGAGACTAGAAACAGTGTCTTGACCAGCTTCTTGCCGTCGTGACTGGACATCACTCGCAGCTTGATCTCGTTGTCGCCGTCCACACGCTGCAGCGTCGTGACCTTGACGTTCATCGACGCGGAGTACAATTGCGCTAGTCGATTCGACGTGCCGATCGCCGACCATCCGCGCAACGAAAGCTCGAGAGCCGTGACGCCTTCAAAGATTTTCTGCATCGAAAACTTGATCCGATCGTCGACTCTCACGCGCTTGTCACGCCACCCAAACACACTGACGCCTGTGGAAACAAAGTCCGGGTTCTGGCGGAAAAGCAACATCTCTGCGTAAGTCTCGCGGGCAATCTCCTGGCATGTGTCCACGCTCATGGGGGACGCAAGGCGGATGGTGGACGAGTCCTGTGCTCGCACGTAGGCGTCGTCGTCGCTGCTGGATGTGCCCAGATCTTCAATATGCATCCACGACTCGATCTTGATGGAGAACTGCTCTTGCTGAGTGATCGCTCGTTGCAACGCATCGTTTTCGGACCGAAGCCGCTCTTTGACAGCGAGAATCTCAGTCAAAAGTGTCTGCATGGTCTGTTGTCCTTGTTGAGTCTCTGACGCGGACGCAGTGTGCAGGGTGGACACTTTTTCTTGCCTGTCGTCAGTCGTGAGGTCACGAAAGGCGGCATTGCTGAGAAGCTGTGGCTGGATTTGTTGGCTGTTGGCCGAGTCCACTGCTCGCTTCTGGGCCAGGAGCCGCTCAAACTCTTGCTCCAGTTGCTGGAGATTGTCTCGCAGAGTTTGCATTTGGCTCTGCATCAATCAAAGACGTTAAAGACTCAATGTTTCAGTCAGCAAACTTGTAGAATTGCCTCGTACCAGCTTCTTGTAGTATGTGCGCTTCACATGGAGCCGCTGGCGTTCTTTCCGTTCTTCGTTTGTCTGCGGGGCCGCCAAGGGCTCGAGCTCCGGGATCGAAGACGGTGTCGTCGCCATGGGTCGCCGTGTTTCTGGCTCGCTTTGCAACGGACGTCGACGCTAGAAATACTCGAATGAGTGATCCGAGTAGGCCTTTTGACGAGTGACATTCCCATCATAGGATTGGTCTTCCCAGGAGGACCAGGGATGTATGGTACAATGTACGAACCACTGTCAGTGCAACTTGCTGTGCAAGCAAAGCCAAGGAATCCAGCATCGTAAACAGCACGTTCGTGGAACTCGAAGAGTGATTCTATCCACTCAAAGTCCTCCTCGGCCTGCGTATCGCACTGACTCATCGTAAGAAATGAGACGCCGAAAAAGACTAGAGTGTGCGCTGCTATTGGCTAAAACCCATCTAAAAATGAGATGGCCAGTTCATTTGTCTGCGCTGCACGAATCAACGCCACGCTTGACGACACGCTCCTCACGGCCAGAAGATCTTACAAGTGATATTTGAGGACGGGCAGAGGGGGAGGAGACCGCGACGAAATGTTCATCAGCATACAGAACTGCACTGTTGGGACTGCAAACCAGTGATTCCAGAGAAGAGATCCAGCGAGTGGATGGATTGTGGCTGGGGAGATTGCCGCTGAGAGGACACCGAAATGGTTTGAGTGGATGCGGCGACCACATATCCGCGAAGTGACGGAATGAAATTATGAGTTTCATGTGCCTTACCAACGCTTTTTGATGCCCCTTCCGCCGTACAGTACACCGTCCTTGAAGGATTCCTACTCGATGGCTGGCCGCATCGACGACTCTTTGTGGTCAGAAGTACAGTACTGTCGTCGGCCTACAATCACCCATCTACATTACAGTAGGGAACGAGGCGGGGACGGGTCTCTTGCTGTTGATGAGGCTGTTGATGGAAGACGTTGCTTCGTGTTCACATGGCCTGGATTCTGGTCGTGGTGCTGTGGGTGTGGGGTCAGAGCCGAGTTCTATTTGTTGAGCTGACCAGCGGTGGTGTCGGACCTCTTCGAGTGCAAATCTTTCCTAGACGCGTGCCAAGACAAGGCCTCGTGGGGCGACGTAAACGATATCATCTCTCGTAGCGCCCACTGCGTCCAGTGCGCCCATGGAATTTCCCTTCTCCTCACAGCGCGTATTCCTCTCACCTGCGAGCGCTCTATTAGAGATTCGCTCTCGAGACGAACTTGGGGTTCCAGGCGTCAAAAGTACACGTAAGGATACGACAAGGGTGAGTGTGATCGGCTGCTGTGTGCAGCTGAGACAACGAGAACCGTCCCCCGCTATTACTACCAGTACCAGTACGTGTTTGTACACTACACTCGACCGCAATCTGTCCCGCTGTGAGTATGTGGTGTCGGTCAACTGCACCTGAGTTTGTTGATGAGGAATGCAGTCTGTAGAGTTAGTGATGGTCTCCAAGCCTCATCTAGAATCGTATAAGGACGATCAACCCTCCATGCTCCCTTGACACCAAGCTTAGGCCGTGAATGCAGGGACCCAGAGCCCGACTGATCTCTTTTGAATCGACTGCGACCTCCCATTCATATCACCAGCGTACCGGTATCACCGGTGTATACCTCGATACCTACAGTAGAGGCCAATGCAAGTTTGTCGGAACCTTCCCCACGGTGGGCCATCAACGTCCCACATGGCTACATTTTAGTTTGTGAGTGAAGGTCTTTTTCCAGGAATGACCGTCAGCAGATCCCAGATCTCAGCGGCTGGTCTGATCCTCACCACGACCAAGAAAGACCACAGCCCGACAGACTTGTGGGCTTGTCATCCTCATCCTCATAAAGCGATTTGCCTCGTGCATCACACAGCGACAACTAGCAACACCACAACAGCCCCCGTGAGCCCTCAAAGGATCCAGTCAAGATGTCGCTCGTGTGTCCTTGGAGTACAACCAGCACGGTGCCTACCACAGCTTCAGCAACGATACCCGTGAGTGAAGCAAGCCCGGCCCGCAAGCCCACGATGCAGGAGATCATGGACGAGGAGTACGCGCGTCAGCTCTTTGAAGAGGACTGCCGTGCGCTCGTTGCGCTGGAGTCCGAGGACGATTCGTCCGACGTCTTCAGCGACCTCGACGAGAAACCGAGTGGCCGTGAGTTGCTCGGTGCGCATTCGTTTTATGACGACGCCGAGGACGATACTGAGGAGACCACAGTGACCAAGACGATCAACGCCAGTGCTGCGAATACGACCAAGTCCAAGCAGGGTTTTGACCGCTCGCTTCCGCTGGAAGGCGCGGGTAAGGGTCTTAACTCGATCCGCGAGTCGTTCCGTCGACAGGAGAAGGAAGAGCGCCACGGCCGCGTCGAGCGAGCCAAGTTTGCGACCCACGACGCCGTGCTGGACGAACGGACGACGCGTTTACTGCAGAAGCTGATCAACCGAGGCGACTTGGACCAGGTCTTCGGCTGTGTGCAGAGTGGCAAGGAGGCGAACGTGTACTACGCGACTGGCACGGACCCGGAGACCTTCCAGAAGCAAGAGTACGCCGTCAAGATCTTCAAGACCACGCTGAACACATTCTCCAACCGCAAGGATTACATCACAGGCGACCGCCGCTTTGACTTGGCGTTCCAGAAGAAAGACCGCCGCCGCCAGATGCAGGAGTGGAGCGAGAAGGAGTTCCGGAACCTGTCGCGTGCCGTCAAGTGCATCCACGTGCCAGAGGTGATCGCGGTGAAAGAACACATTGTCGTGATGAGTTTCATTGGCAATCCGTCAGAAGGACTATCGGCACCGACGCTCAAGGAAGTCGCGTCGTCCATGACTGCGAGCCAGCTCATCCACGCGTACGCCGACTTGATGCAGGCCACACGCGTGCTGTTCCAGACTGCCAAGCTCGTGCACAGTGATCTCAGTGAGTACAACGTGTTGTACCACAAGAACAAGTGCTGGCTCATCGATTTCGGCCAGGCTGTGGATCAGAGCCACCCGCAGGCTCTGGATTTCCTGCGTCGGGACCTCGCGAACGTCCGCCAGTTCTTCCAGAAGCACGGTTTCACAGACGCGGCGACGGCACAGAGCGAGGGTCTTGCTGGTCTGCTGACTGACGAGGAGGCGTTCAACTGGGTCACGGCCCCACGTGACAGCGACGCTCGCCAGATCATTGGATCCTACACGCAGCTCCACAAGCTCATTCAGGCCAAGCTCGCCTAAATAATACATATTCGCTTTTGACTTATCATTATTTTGTTTTCTATATCGTTATTGACAGGGATACAAAGACAAAATATTATTTAGTAGAGGCTATACGGTACGATCGTCTGTGGTGGTGGGTGGCGTTCGTCCTACAGCTGCAGCCCTTGCGCGATGAACACGCTCCGTGTTGTTGGTGTGATGAAGGATGCATGGCCATCACATCACGCTTCATGTCCACGACACCGGCATTCGGCGATCGTATGTGCCGGTGCAATGCCACGTGGAATACTCGGGAAGCAGAAAGAAGGAAAATGCCTATGCGGGGGGCACTGTGGCCAGTGGGCTCGTCGAGCCGATGATGGACGCCTAGCTACTGTAGGCCATTCCACTGCAAAGCCTTGGAAATTCCAAGGCTTTGCAGCTCATGTAGTTTACCCCTACGGTAGAAAGCACTGCCATGCAGGGTAGGAGCTGGGTTCCAGTATCTATTTCTGGCTGAATCTGGATAAGTTTCTCACACGAAGGGGGGGGGGGGGGGGGG
>JAADWY010000501.1:0-24025 GCA_023336355.1 Pythium dissotocum
ACTGGTCGCGATCTCGCGTAAGACTGGCGCCTGGGAGAACCCCGTCGTGGAGCGCGTCCACGCCAGCGTCCGCGTGTGTGCCGCGCAGAACGCCGTGCTGATCGCCGCGATCATGGTCGTCAGTATCGCCGTCAAGCTGATAGGATGGTCCACGAACAGCCTGCGGATGAAATCTCAGGCTAAGACAGCAACACTTACCGAGGCTTTTCGTCTTCTGCACCATGCAGTGGCCAGTTACTTCGACGTAGTTTGCTCTTGGTGCTGGCGAGATCGACTGGTGTACATGTCTCCGCAATGAAGGCACGTGACGAGACGTCGTTGAGTCAATGGTTTCGGCTCTGATCTTAGACGCCATTGCAGTGGCATGCCAGTGGTTGACAAAGGGCGGTTCGTGGCATTCTTGGCAATCTAATTCCGGACAGCACGCGGCAATCCACGCGAATTCACCATCTCCCCCGTCTTGGGGACGCTGGTCACATCTCATAATCAACAATCACTCGCTCACTCGATCAATTGTGATGGAAGTGATCGAGGCCATCGATTTCTCGTCTCTGACCCTCGCAAATGAGCTACCAGCACTCACGATGTCGCTTGTCGTAGTGGAGGACTTGGACACGTCGGCTTGCGTGCGCTGTAGTAGATCTCTTGCGTCTTCAGGACGCCAAGCGGACAGAGACTATTCAAAACGACGGTCTCCTCCTGGCTGTCGGGATTAGCCAGTGTGGCAATGGCACGAGGAACGCGGAGTGGATACTGGACTGGACCGTCGTATCGTAGCAAAGTTGCATCGTTGGAGATGCTGAGCGCCGTGATGAAGCACCATCACCACAGCACCATGAACTTTACTGCAGATTGGCTATATCAGGCCTTGGGCCCAGGTCATCGATGTCGGAGATGGTGAGCGGCTGAAATGCTGCCTAAATATACTCAGTATTCCCGTCAGAGGCCCCAGTTCCCACTCTCACCTGTCGATCGAACTGCGCATGAACGGTCGTTGCGAAGAAATAAGGCTATTTATTGTCGGCTTCGAGTGTCGTGGCAGTGAGAGACACACATCTGAGCGAGCTACTCGCTATTCAATGGTTGAGCGCCTAAGCACCAGCACTAGCGCGTGCCTTTTCTTGGCATCAGATCAGCATTAACCACCTAAGAAGGATCTGGAAGAGTGGGGATCCGATTGACGAAGAATGACGTCGATCGCGGAGTTGGTCGTGCCGTGGGTAAGCTCCGTCGCGGAGTCAGTCGTGCCAGGTGCAAGCGCGATCGTGAGCTTGGTCGTGCCAGGTGTTGGCCCTGTCGTTCAGGTGCTCGGCAACATCTTCTGAAGCTGTGCTGTGAGATGAAGGAGAGTCAAGAGACGTGTGCGCGTCCATGGTCGGTTAAACGATATCCATAGGGAGCTGCAGAAGATGGAGGAAGCCAAGCAGCTACCGCCCATTGAGTCTCTTGGGCGGTACACACAGTCGCTAGCAAGTATCTCGAGTATCTCACGCGCTACCGAGCCAAGCCTATGTACTCACGACTAATGTACCACCGCAAGATGATGGACGAGTTGTGCGCATTGAAGGAAGATATCGACATGGTGATGAAGCTACTGAATCTGGCGACGACCAGTGCACTGATGCAGTGGAAGCAGCAGTGGGAGGCAGACAACGCTGCAATCATGGGGTTTCTCACACAGCTTGTGGGCAATAGCGAGGCAGTGCTGCATGAAGTCCGCGATACGAAGGCTCAAGTCGAAGCGATGACTGTGCTACAGTATGAGATCAATCGCCAGCACGGTCAACAAGGCGAAGAGATACTGCGGATGATGAAGAGGATGTACGGCGTCATCGTGAGCGCGTCCACTGTGCGCGTGCCTGCCACTCCAGCCTGGTTCATCCCCGAGTCCGACGTCGAGCGCAACGCCATGCCGTTTGCACGTGGCTCCTTCGGTGCTGTATACCGTGGAACATGGGGCATTGGCACTGATGTCGTCGTGAAAACCATCATTGTGGACGACAGCGGCATGACAGAGGCAGTGACGGCCAAGTTTCTCAGCGAAGTGAATATCTGGTATAAACTCAACCACCCCCACGTCGCGAAGATGTACGGAGCCTGTCACGTGTCGTCACCGCCGTTCATTGTGTGCGAAGACGCGTCGAATGGCGATATTTCCAGCTACTTGAGATCTGAATCGGGACAATGACAGCTATGGCGACTGCTCTACCAAGCAGCACTAGGACTGGAGTGTCTCCACAAGCACCAAGTGGTCCACGGGGACCTGAAACTCAACAACTTGCTCGTTGGGGCCGATGGGAAGACGCGAGTTGCTGACTTCGGTTTGAGCATTGAACGCTCGACATCAGCACTATCACGTTTAGCGCAGTCGACGGCGGCTCGCACTGGAGGGTCCCGTTGGCGAGCTCCTGAGTGTCTGGATCAGAGACCTACATTCGCCTCGGATATTTACTCGGTGGCGATGTGTTTCGTCGAAGCTGTCACTGGTGAGCCGCCGTTCGGCTACCAGGATGATGACACTGTGCAACGCCTCCTCCGCGAAGGCAAGACTCCTCCTCAACCGAGTACGATGTCTGAAGTGCAGTGGGATCTCGTGCGAGCAATGATCACCTTCGACCCAGCAAAGAGAAATACGTTGTCAAACGTGATTGCCGTTCTCAAGGACTTCGCATAAGAAGCGGCCACCGCCGTTCCACCCAGCAAACCAACATCTCTCGCTTCGGACGTTGATGTGAGCCAAAGTAGTCGCTCTAATGATACTAGTATCCCGTTATCCACCGAACTGTCGGAAAGTGGTAGCATCACGCAGGAGGAATCGTCAGCGACGGCACTGGCGCAAAGGGACTTAGATGATGCAGATCAAGCGAAGATATCAAAAGCACTTGTAGTCCATCCGCTTGTGACCCGGTTGGCGAGTGACGACGCCAAGCAGAAGCATGCGTTGGAGAACTTCAGTTTGGATTCTTCCTTCACAAAAGAGATTGCGAGGGTGGGCCGTATCGAAGCGTTGGTGCGGCTCGTGGAAGACGGCAACGATCGACAGAAGGAGGAGGCAGACTGTGCGTTGGGTAGTTTGGCTTTGAATGATGCCAACAGAGTGGCGATTGGGGCGGCGGGCGGTATCAAGGCGTTGGTGCGGCTCGTGGAAGACGGCAACGATCGACAGAAGGAGAAGGCAGTCATTGCGCTGGGTGTTTTGGCTGCCAACGATGCCAACAAGGTCGAGATCGTGACCGCGGGCGGCATCAATGTTCTAATGCGACTCGTAGAACACGGCAACGATTCCCCGAGAGAAGCTGCTTCTCGTGTACTGCGACTCCTTGGTTCAAAAGCCAAGTCCAGTAGAATCTACAAGCTGATCGGTTTTTGGAAGAAGGTGATCCAGTAAATGAGAAGGTTTCAGCAACCGTGCTCCATGGTTCGCCGCAGGCGAATCTTATGAAATGGCAACCGTACGAGCGGTCGTCTTGTGTGACTTGGTCATGATGGAAACATACTGCTGGATCGAATGCCCATCGCACGTGAAGTCCGATTTTTGTATCGAAACGCTCGATTGCCGAAGCCGGTGCGGCCGCTGGGCTAGCTAGATTGATAAGGATGATCGCCGAACCACAAAAGAAGCCCGCGAAGTTTGCGTTGAGCGCCATCACATGATGTTTTATGAAGAGCAGAATAAAATTGATCGACAGGAGCAAACCGGCAAGCCCCAGCAGCAGCATACTCGTTCATCCGTTTGAAACGTCCGTCCACGTCTTCCACAAAGGTGTGACCATCGTCTTCAGCAGCAACTTCGACGCGTAGCTGCACCCAGAGGCATCTTTTTAGAGTCGCTCGGTCAAGAGTACTGTACTTCCATCTCTTCTCGCCACATCCCAACTCCCGAGGAAGCATGATACTCACACGAGGACCAGCATCATGTTGAAGTAGTTTCGGCACAGACTCCGGTACAGTTTGTTCGCGCTCTGAGCGCCCCCCTGATTTATAGAGAGATCAAGTTTATTATTCTATAAATCCATACACCCCGTCTTTAAAACCTTCATTTAAGCTCCCAAGATATGTCCGATTACAGTGTGATCAGTTTCCCGCCGGCGCTTAGAGCGCGAACAAACTGTATCAATGACACCTTGGTTTGACATGTTCCTCATAATTGCACCCTTTTCTAATACTTGGTCTTCCTCACTCTTCTTTGGCCCATCGCCCGTTTCACCAACACACGCAACCAACAAAACCAACGAAAATCCAACACAAGTTGGTCGAGACTGTTCGCGAAAGCACCAACGAACACCATGAGCAGCTACGACCGCCATCCTTTGGCGCCAAGCATGCGCTGGCTGCGCTGGGTGAACGCCGCCACGTACCTCACGCAGCGGCTGCTCAACACCTACTACTCACACGGCATCCGCCCGTCGTCGCGCCGCCACGAGACGCTCATCACGCCCGCCGGCTACGCGTTCGCGATCTGGCGCGTCATCTACGCGCTGCTCACGATGGCCGTGATCGTCGACTGCTTCTGCCCCGTGCTCTCTGTCTTCTCCTACATCGACGACCCGCTGCGGCTGCTCTTCACGCTGGCGTGCGTCGCCAACATGGCGTGGACGGTCGCATTCCCGAGCGACTACGTCAACGTCGCGACCGTCGTGCTGGTGGTCCAGTGGCTCGCATTGTGTCTCATCTTCCTCAAGATCATCGCCACGCGACGCGAATACGGCTTCAGCTTCGGTCGCTACGTCTGCAGCGAGCTCGGTCTGACGATGTACTTCGCGTGGTCCAGCGCCGCGACGCTCATCAGCTTCGCCGTGACGGCGCAGGATCTCTCGGGCGGCGGCTACCTTTCCGCCGCGGCGTACTTGGTGCTGCTGTCTCTGCTTGCCGTTGGTACGATCTGCATCGTCGTGTTCTCTGGGGACATCACATTTGCTTCTGTGGCTGTGTGGGCGCTCGTGGCGGTGGCTGTGAAGGACGTCGCGGGCCTGGACGACGCCACGGCCGACGTGAGCTTTGGCATTCGAGCGGCGGCGACGCAGAGTGCTGCGATCATTGGCGCGTTTATCTTGATCGCTGTCGCGAGGAAGCTCCACGAACGATACGGGTACGTGGTAGTGGTGATTGATGTTGGCTGGACGCGAGTGATGAAGATGTGCTGAGTGATTTTGTGTGTGGATGGTTTGATTGATGTAGCCCCAAGCACAGGACCTCGCACATTGAGCACGCGTTGCCGCTGCTCAGCGAGAAGACCCTGAGCGTCGACTACGGTACGGCCACGGTCTGAGTATCAGGGATGATCGCTAGCCACGGTGGAAGCTCAGCAGTAGTGAGGGATGCGGAAGTTACAACACCAAGCATCCAGCGGTCACTTGATTTGATTAAATGGGAGGTTCACGGTGTCTAACAACCTGCGTACTACTGTACTTTGACGGATCACAAAGAGGAAAACTTGAGCTGACTCGTTAGCCATCTACACCGAAGAAGCGCGAACCATCGTGCACTTTCCGCACGACTCGCGTCGCAGCCATGTCGAAAATGCGACGGATCATGATACTGTCGAGTTGCGCAGTCGTCGGCACCAACGTCGCATCGCTGGATGCGGTGCTTAAAAACGCAGCCTTGCACGATGGAGACACCGGAGTGATCGCGATGGTGGTGTTGTTGAACTCGTGGCACAGCAGAGCGTACGATTCGTGTTCGCCGAAGAGACATTTTCGTTTGAAGTACTCCAGCACCGAGTTGTTTTCGAGCACCTTCCGTATCAGATCATCCATGGGCACAGGGTATCCTCGAAATGAGATGATGAGCTCCTGGACGGTACTCGCCATGCGCTGAGTCGGGTCCGCGAGTGTGTCGTAGAACTGCGTGATGATCCGATCGTCGTCTCCGAGAACCATACATCTGAGGTCCAAGCTTGTGGCCTTGCACGCTCCAGTCCCGTAGGCCTGGACCAAATGCGGCAAGAGTCGAGAGCCTCCTGGCAAATGGAGACGCTTGAGTGATGGACAACTCGCGAGCAATGCCACCAACGCATCCACGTGCCCGACCGACGCATCGACAACAGATAGCGTGTCACGTGTCGTTGCCGCCTTTCATCGTGTGTGAGGATGCCTCGCTTGGCAATCTTTCCACATACCTCGGATTGGCGAAGCCCAGCCAGCGTCCGATGTGGCGACTTCTACACCAAGCAGCAATTGGACTAGAGGGTCTCCACAAGAACCACGTCGTCCACGGTGACCTCAAGCTAAACAATATGCTTGTCGGAGCCGATGGTAAAACGCGGATCGCGGACTTTGGCATGAGCTTCGTTCGTTCGTCGTCCGTCTTGTCGGCTGGTGGTCCGCATGTCGGAAGCTATGGAGGGTTGCCGTGGCGAGCACCCGAGTGTCTGGATCGTCGCCCTTCATTCGCCTCCGATGTCTACTCGTTGGCGATGTGTTTCATCGAAGCTGTGACCGGAATGCGACCGTATCCGTTCCAGGACGACCAAAAGATCTACTGTCTCGTGCGCGACGGCCGAATCCCACCGGAGCCCGAGTCGATGTCCGACACAGAGTGGCAACTGGTGCGGTCGATGACAGCGTTTGAGCCGTCGCAGCGCATCTCGTTGACGGAGGCGATTGCTACGTTGAAGTCGTTCGCAGAGAAGGAGACCACGGCCAATGAAAGGGTGAAATCGGATGATCCAAACGGTATCAGGGGTAATGAAGGTATCCGCGAGGCAAAGCCAGTCGGCGAAGACAGCGGTTCGGATTCAGAAGATGAAGAATCGGCAGGTGATGCTGACGGCTCCGTCGCTACGGCAGAAAGCTGCACTTATCTCATCGATCTACTCGAGAGCGGCTCTGATCCTGAAAAAGAGCAAGCTGCAGGAGCACTGTGGAGTCTGACTGCAAGCGAAGTGAACCAAGCGACGATTGCTGAGGCGGGAGCCATTCGACCACTCGTGTCTCTACTCTCCAGCGGCACTGACATGCAGACGGCAAATGCTGCGGGAGCGCTGTCCAATCTAGCGCGTTCGGTGTTGAACGCGCAGTGATCGCTGAGTGTGGTGGAATCCAACCACTCGTGAAGTCGCTTCGCACCCCACATGATCTACAGCAGAAAGCAGCTTCGTGCGCATTGTGGCGTCTGGCAGTTGTTGACACCAATCAAGTCGCAATCGTCGAAGCAGGAGCTATCCCATCGCTCGTGAAGATGATGAGGAACGGCGCTGGTGCTCAGAAGGCATTTGCGGCGGGAGCGTTGTCGTATCTGGCGAACAATGCTGCGAACAGGTCACTCATCGTCAACGCTGGCGGTATTCCCGCTTTAGTCAAGCTGGTGGAGAGCGGAAGCCGATCTCAACAGGAGAACGCTGCAGAAGCTCTTTCATCGTTGGCATTCGACGATGAGAACGAAGAGAAGGTTGCCGAGGCTGGCGCGATTCCGCCACTCGTCCGTCTACTCTCACACGGCACCGACGGTCCGAAGACGAAAGCTGTGTGTGCTCTGTCTAACCTGGCGAGCGATTCCAGTGCAAAGGCGATAGCACTTGCCGGCGGCATCCAACCGCTTGGGAAGTTACTGCGTGACGGCAATGACTGCCAGAAGGAGAAGGCAGCGGCAGTTCTTTTTGGCCTCTCACGGAGCGAGCAGACTCGAATTGCCATCGCGGACGCAGGTGGCATCACCCCAATAGTCGATCTCATCGCAAATGGTTCCGATGGTCAGAAGTTCTTTGCAGCGGCCACATTGTGGAACCTTTCTCACCACGCAGCAAACGTATCCACCATCATTGACGCTGGTGCGGTATCGCCTCTCGTGAAGCTGGTGGTTGGTGGGAGCGATCTGCAGAAAGAAAAAGCAGCTGGAGCTCTGCTGGCTCTCGCGCGTGACAAGACGGCAGTAGATGCAATCGCGGAGGCTGGCGCGATCGAGCCGCTCGTTCATCTACTTGAGAGCGGCACTGATCCGCAAAAGGCGGTGCGCTTCAGCTCCTTGCCGTCAACGGCGACAATCTCGAGGAAGTTCGCTTGGCAGGTGGAATCCTCCCGCTCGTGCATCTCCTCGAAAATGGAACCAACTTTCAAAAAGTCAATGCTGCTCGCGCTCTGTACTACGTTGCCGGCTGCCCTGCGAACAGGGCTGCACTCGTCAAAGCGGGTGGTATTGCACAGCTCGTCAACATGATCGCGGGTGGTGAATCGGATCAGATGGTGGAAGCTGTAGTTCTGCTGAGGAGTTTGGCGGCACATGAAGAGGAGGTGATCATCCAACTGAGCGATCTCACGCCGCTTGTGGACCAGCTAACAAACGGCGCCGACGTCCAGAAGACGAATGCAGTCCGAGCTCTGCACGCTCTCTCAGAGGACCCGTCGACGATCGAGAAGATTGGTGAGGCAGGCGCCATCGTGCCGCTCATTGGGCTACTGACGAACGACAACGACAAGCAAAGGGAGCATGCTGCCAGAGCGCTATCGCACCTGGCGCTAAGTAGGTCGAGTGCCGAGGCGATCACAGCAGCCGGGGGCATTGTACCGTTTGTGAAGTTACTCAAGACCCGAAACGATTCGCACGTGAATTTTGCGGTCCATGCACTGAGTCGCCTCGCTCTCACACCTGCGCATCAAGTTGCAATCGCTGAAGCAGGTGCTATCGTGCCTCTCGTGAAGTTGATCAGGAAAGGTAACGACCTTCAAAAAGAGTCTGCAGCAGAGTTGCTGTGGTATCTGGCGGAGTACCCAGCTAACAAAGCCGCAGTGTCCGATGCCGGCGCCGTGGAGCCACTACTGAAGTTGGTGGAGAGCGGCAGTGACAATCAAAAGGCAAACGCAATCGGAGCTCTATCCAGTCTCGCGTACGAAACATGCATCGAATTCAAGATTGCTAGAGCAGGTGCAATCGTGACGCTCGTCAAGCTCGTCGAAACCGGCACTGATGGTCAAAAAGCACTAGCTGCTGTTGCGTTGTGGAATCTGTCGGGTGGGTCGAACAAAAAGACCATCTCCGACGCAAGCGGCATTGGTGCGCTAGTGAAGCTACTGGAAAGCGGTAATGGCAACCAGAAAGAGACAGCAGCGGGGGCTCTGTCCTGTCTCTCAGCAGACGAAGACATCCTTATCGCGATAGCTGAGTCGGGTGGCATTCCACCGCCTGTCTGCTGCAGGACGGTACCGAACTCCAGAAGCTAAGCGCTCTTATAGTGCTGAGGAATCTCGCACTGTATAGTGCAAACCGACACCGTATCGTCGAGGCCGGCGCTGTCACAGCTCTTGTGAAGATTCTGCAGAGCGAGAACGATCAACTGAAGGAGATGGGAGCGGGTATTCTCGTGAATCTTGCGGACGATAGTGCGAGCCTAAAGGAAATCGCTGACGCGGGTGCTATCGCACCTTTGATCCATCTACTCGAGACCGGTCCGGTGGTTCAGAAAGAGGCTGCTGCTGCCGCGTTGGCGAGTCTGGCGAGTAATGCATACAACCGAGATGAGATCGCGGAAGCAGGCAGCATCGCGCTGTTTGTTTGTCTTCTTGAAGACGGCACTGATCTGCAGAAGGAATCTGCTGCTGAAGCGCTGGCAAATCTGACAAAAGACAGCCCACGGAACAGAGCAGCCATCGCAAAAGCGGGCGGCATCGCGCTGCTCGTGAAGCTGACAACGTGTGGCACAGAACTTCAAAAGAGGTTTGCTGCAGCGGCACTGTGGCGGATGGGGTCGCATGACGTTCAGGCGACTCTTGCGGTTGGCGCCATTACGCCGCTTGTGAGGCTCGTCGCGAGCGGCACTGACGCACAGAAAGAGTGTGCTGTTGGAGCGCTGTCAGTCTTGACGGTTGACGACGTAGCCAAAACGGAAATCGTCCAAGCCGACGGAATCGTGCCCCTCGTGAAGCTACTCGACAACCGCTATCCGGAGCAGACGGTGGAGTGTGCTGCTCGAGTTCTCAAGATTCTCGCTGAGAAAAACGCCCACTTGGCTTTGATTGCCCAGGTAGGTGGCGTTGTCCCGCTTCGCAGGTTCGTTGAGAGAGAGGGAGTCAATGACATCGATGTGAAGAAAGATGTCGCCCAAGTCTTGCGGCGCATGGCGCTGGCAAACGCGCGTGCAGTACCACTTCTCGTCGAGTTCTTTGTGGACGCTCTCAACGGCCAGAGTTTACTCGGGGTCGAGGAGGCAGCCTCAACGATCGCGGCATGCTGCAGCAAGAGCACGTCAAACCGTGTGACTTTTGTCAAGGCTAATGTGACGACTCCACTTGTGACGTTGCTTCGATCCGGCAGCGATGCCGTAAAGATGTTGGCCGCTCATGCGTTGGGTTCCATCTCCAAAAGCAGCAGTGGACGCAAGAAGGTCAAGATGCTCGGTGGTATCGCAGCTCTGGAAGAACTGGCTGCGTCGGGATCCGAGGAGCAAGTGACCTATGCCAAGCGTGCACTGAAGCTCGGAGGCCAAAACTGCATCGTTAGCTGAGGAGGAGAGGACCAACCAATCTACGGCAGTTGGAGACAGGACTCATTTACGTTCTTTATCTATCGTCTAATGGATGCAAGAGGTGCAGTCACTAGTCTTTGTCTTCGTTGCTCATCAACGGTTGGGATACCAATCAAAAAGTTATACAGATCTTCAACGTTCTTTCCACCGTAATTCTACTGTAGCCATTTGAAGAATGTATGCGCTCCAGCAACGTGAACCACCGTCAAAGTCAATCCTCTCAAGCGTAGCGCCACTCGGCATCCAACCACGCAAGCATCCAACTCCCAACAGCAAGACAAGATGGAAGCTACGACTCGAACCACGAGAAGCCCGGCCTGCGTTGGCTGGCGTGGGTCAACGCTGCGGTGTATCTCACCCAACATGTCCTCAACGAAGCCTACGTGGACGGGTTCGGCTCGACCTCTTCGCACCGGAAGCCGAACCTGATCGTGCCGTCCGACTACGCCTTTGATATCTGGACGGCGATCTACGCGCTGCTCGCTCTGGGCGTCCTCGTCTACACAGTGCTCTCTGTCTTTTCGTACACGGACGCTCGACTGCGTTGGCTCTTCGTGGTCGAGTGCATCACTAACATACCTTTGCGTATCCAAACGAACACAGAAGCACACAGAAACCCATTACCACTGCTGCCTATTGACTCCTTGTAATTCGTGAGATGGACGCACCCGGAGTGTTTGTCCACCTTATGCGTGACAGCCACCAATACAAATGCCGTGATGATCTCGGCGCTCTGGGCCGCACTACCGCGCAGACGGAGGCGGCCTCGTCTAATCCTGAGTGCTCCTTCATGGCAGCAGAGATGAGAGCCCACGGCGCCACAGCTGCGATGGTGACGTCGCCGACGTAGAGGACGATCGAAAGAGCGAACACCGTGAGCGAATTGAGCAGCACGAGGTAGCCAGAGTACGAGAGGAATTCGCCCGAGGCGGCCTGCACGGCCACAGCGATGCTGAGAAGCGTGGCAGTACTCGCCCAGCCAAAGTACATGGTCAGTCCGAGCTCACTGCAGATGTAGCGGCCAACGCTGAAGCCGTGCTCGCGTCTCGTGGCGACGATCTCGAAGTACATGACACCCAGCCAAAGCCACTGCGCGACCAGAAGCACCACGTTGAGGTCGAAG
Source organism: Pythium dissotocum (assembly GCA_023336355.1). Classification (NCBI taxonomy): domain Eukaryota; phylum Oomycota; class Peronosporomycetes; order Pythiales; family Pythiaceae; genus Pythium; species Pythium dissotocum. Next base: position 11,583 of record JAADWY010000501.1, read on the forward strand.
CGCGCCGTCTACAGCACATCCAGCGTGTGAGTGAGCACCAAGGTCTCCGTAAGGACTATGTGCTGACGAAGTCTGTGACGTGTGAGCGGTCGTACCAGTAGCGCAAGAGCTATAAAACCAAATCATGATGTGTACTGCATCCCTCTTGTCACAAGGCGTGTTGCTGCTAAAAAAATAGCAGCAAATCCAGAAGTGACGAAGACTGGGGAGGAAGATGGTTGCGTCGTCTTCGCTCGCGACGGCGCTTCCGTACGCCAACGCGGCGCTCTTCGCGCTGCAGATCTTGCTCACGTGGTTTGCCTTCAGCCACAGCGACGCCGTCTCGCAGTATGAGACGCCCATCACGCCAGCGCCGTTCGCGTTCGCGATCTGGAACCCGATCTACTTCTTCACGCTCATGACCGTGATCACGGACGTGGCCTTTCCGGGGCTCTCGGTCTTCAACTACGCGGCGGATCCCACGCCTCTGCGTGTGTGCTTTGCATTGAGCTGCGTCTTCAACGCCGGATGGGCTTTGCTGTTCAACGTGTTCGGCCTCATTAACGTCGCGACTGTGGACATCACACTGCTGTGGCTCGTGCTACTGCCTATCTACCTCTTCCTGACCGTGGAAAGCGGTGTGCGGCCGCTGCGCTGGCGCCAGTATTTGTGCAGTGAGCTCAGTATCCGTCTGTACTTCTCGTGGATCACAGCGGCGACCGTCGTGAGCTGGACCATCAGCTTCCAGAACTTTTCGGGCGGCTTCCTCTCACTGGCCTCATACACAGTGCTGCTGGGACTGCTGGTCGTCGTGGCGATCGTTGGCATCGTGTATGGACAAGACCCGGTCATCGGACTCGTCGGCGTGTGGACGTGTATCGGCATCACACAGAAGGACTCGAAGCTCTTCCCCGTGGGCGTCGTGCGTGAGAACACTCTGCGTCTCCAGGCCGCCGCTACACTCGCCGCTGGCGTCGTGGCCGCTGTCGTGGTCGTCTCTGTCATTGAGCAGACGCTGAGCAAGCGCAGGTATGTGCATCTCCGGCATCCGCAGCAGCCAGACCATGAAGCCCTTGCCCAGTGAGTTCCCTTTCGTGTACCCCCCTTGCTTACATATATATCCCTATGCAATGACAGACTCTCACGCGCGTTGCTGTCGTCTGCCTCTTTCAAGATCAACACCGGGCCCGAGTCCCAGCGTAACTACGGCGCCGTCGACACCGCAAACGGCAACGCACTCAGCCGCCGAGGAGGCAGCCGCAGCGTCTGAGAAGCAGTTCACGTCACCTGTATGAACGCCCCCAGTGTCCAAGAGCGGAGGTGGAAAGGCCATCAAAATTGAATGGACTGTGTTGTATCTACTTGCGTTTCTAGCCGAGTCTACTTGGCGAGAAGTGGCTTGAGCACGTCGGCGCTTGTCAATGGGACCCACCTAACAGCCATCAGAATCAAAGTTAGTTATCATCACAGAGGCCGTACACTGAAGATCAATGTACGTACTGTGGCGAGAAGTGGCGATGCACGGCTGCCGCCACCATGGTCATAGCCACAACCATCAGCGCGACCAGCGCGCCGGCCTGGACCTTGACGAGCGTGGCCTGGGCCTCGTCCGTGAAGGTCCCCGTGCGCTTGGTGAGCCAGAAGAGAGCCCAGAGACCCACGACGCCGATGACGTTGTCCTGGCGGTAGACGATCCCCGACAACACGATGGTGAGCAGCAGCGCGAGGATGCCCGCGTACGGTCCGAACGACAGGAAGCCGCCGTGCAGCGTCTGCCACGAGATGGAGACGTTGAGCATGACGGCGGCACTGACCCACGAGAAGTAGAGTCGCACAGCGAGGTGGCTCAAGACAAACTGCAGCCACGAGACCGAAGCCGAGGCAGTGAGCTGCGTGCTGTACAGGTACAGAGGCAGCAGAGACGCCCACATGGCAATGAGGTCGACGGCGGCGACGTGGACCCAGCGCAGCCAGTTGAAGAGCACGAGCCAGCCCATGTTGACAAAGCACGAGGCCGTGAAGTAGATGCGCAGGTGCGGCGCGTCCGTGAACAGCGAGTACTGTGGGAAGAAGAGATCCACGACGACCATACAGGTCGTGAAGATGTAGATCACGAGCCAGATGAGAAAGGCGATGCCTGACGGCTGGATGAGTGTGGTCCACGTCCAGAGTTTGCTGTCTTTGTCGTCGGGCGTGAACGCGTTCTGGTTGAAATTGACCAGCAGCTGCAGCGCGAAGAGCGCCGCGTTCAGCTGCGGGTGCGAGACGTCGAAGGGAAGCGCCATGGCGACGGAGAATGGAGGAATGCAGAGGAAGGGGAAGAGGAGGTCAATGGTGGTCGATTGCATTGATTGATCCATTCGTCCGACTGGATCTGGTCGGAAGACGATGATTGGCGAAGAGGAGCAAGAGTGAATGTTGGATTGTGGCACAAGCCAACTGGTGGAGCCTTCGGTGGTGTTCTTGGCTGTGATTTTCCAACCTTGTTTTGCGAAAAAGGACGTTTTGAACTGACTTGGTCGTCAACAGGCTGATGATGGCTTCACTTTCTACTCAGTCGGTGGCACGAGGCACAGAACCAACGCCAACTCCCAACAACTTGAACCTCCAACGATCGAAACCAACGAAAAAAATTGAACCCAGCTAGATCGCCAACAAATCAGGCGTTGTGTTGGTGTTTGTTGGTGCTTTCACCAACAAAATCCCACGACCGCCAGAAGCTCAATCACCATGAAGATACCGTCTTCCATCCCGCTTCCCTACGTCAACGCCGCGCTGTTCACGCTGCAGCTGCTGCTCAACGCCAACCAGGACGCCTTCTCGCCGTCCTCCGCACCCAACGCCAACGCCTTTCTCATCTGGCTCGTGATCTACACATTCACAGCGGCACACGTCTTCCTCGACTGCCTCTACCCGCAGTTCTCCATCTACAGCAGCGCCCATGCGCCTGCGTACTTGCGCCTGTGCTTCGCGGCGTCCTGCGGCTTCAACATGGCGTGGATCGTGCTCAACAACTGGCTCCAGTGGATCAACGTCGGCACAGTCGACCTGCTCCTACTCACACTCTCCCTATTCCCCATCTACCTGTTCCTCAGCAGCGAGAGTCTCACAGGCCGCACGCCGTCGTGTTGGCTTCGCTACTGGGGCAGCGCACTCGCCATGCGCCTCTACTTCTCGTGGATCTGCGCCGCGACGCTGCTCTGTTTCACAGCGTCGCTTCAAGATCTCAGTGGAAAATACGTGTCCTTTGAAGCCTATGCTCTACTACTGGCTCTACTGCTGGTCGTGGGGATTAGCGGCGTTGTATACGCTGACGACCCAGTGATCGGCCTCGTCGTGACCTGGGCACTCGTGGGGATCATCAACCGAGAAAGTACGACAGTCGACGCGACTATCAAACACACAGTAGAACTGCTGCAGGCCTGCGCGACGCTAGCGGCTCCTGTTCTACCGGCCATGATCCTCGTCAACTACGCCCACAAGAACACGCAGGGCCGCCGCCAGTGAGTCATCGTAGTCCCCTGTATCTACGGACTAGTACTAGAGAAACTCATGCTGCCTGTGTGTCTGTAGGCTGATGAAGCCAAGTGCCGACGTGGAGATGGCCAAGCCCATCGGTTCCTATCAGCCTGGCCCCAGTTACGGCTCCACCGAGTAAGCGCTCGTCCCGTACTCTCGAGAGTGTCTGTTTGTCTGTGTGTTTGTGTATGAGGCAGTTGGCTTCAGTGTCCAATCCTCCCATTTGCAACTTCAATACCAAGTGTACTTTGTCTCATTCAGCCATGCACGCGTCCCAGACGCCATCCCCCTCCAACTGCCTTATCATGCTGCCGCTACACCTGCCAAGACGCTACGCCTTCCACTTGCGAACTCGGCTCCTCTACAACAGAGAAACCATCGACCATGGAGAGCAGTTGGCTGGCGTTTTTGAACGGCGCGTTGCTGGTGGCCCAGGCGGGCGTCAACATCGCCTACGCGCGCTGCTTCGCGTCGCTGGCGCGCCAGTACGAGTCGCTGATCGCGCCGGCGTCCTTTGCGTTCGCGATCTGGATCCCCATCTACGCGCTCGAAGTGCTGCTCGTGCTCACGGACCTGCTTTACCCGCAGCATTCGTTCTTCGCCGACGCTACGCAGCCAACGCAGCTCCGCATCTGCTTCTCGCTGTCGTGTGTCTTCAACGTCGCGTGGCTTTTGCTGTACGTCCACGACTACATCACAGCGGCGACCGTCATGATCTTCCTGCTCTGGCTCGTGCTGCTGGTGCTGTACATCTACTCAGTGAACGACCGCACAGGCCGCGCGGGCTTTGACTGGAAGCTGTACGTGTGCAACGAGCTGCCCATCGCCATGTACTTTGCCTGGGTCACGTGCACGGCGTTTGTCCACCTCGCGATCGCGCTCCAGGAGTCGCACCAGACCTACTTGACCATCTCCACGTACGTCACGCACCTCTCGATCATCGCGGTATTTGCTCTGCTCGCGATCATCTACGCACAGGACGCGATCTTCGCGCTCGTGGCGATCTGGTACTTTGTCGCCGTGTCCAGCAAGCACGTGGCGGTGCCGGCCGCGTTCGTGGCGGCCGATCTCAGCGTCCGCGCGTGTGCCGGCGAGGCCTCGGGCATCGTCACGGCTATGCTGATCATCTCGTTCCTCTCCATGTTCCTCGTCGATAGGTGAGACCTTTGCTGTTGTTGTCATTGCTGAGACTTGGGGCTGACGTGGCTGTGTGCTTGTGTGTGCTGCTGTGTGCGACTCTGCGTGCTGCTGTTGGTTGTGCGTGACGCGCGAATGCCGCGTATCAATGCGATCTGGAGTGACCAGTAAGCCCCGAGGAATGGACGAGGAGCTCACGACCGTCGGTGGCCTGCACGTCGGTCAAGCCGCGCCCATCTACGGCACGACGTCCGTCTAGCCAGAGACCATTGACAAGGTCCCCCACACTGCGTTTTTTTATCCGTTTTTGATTTCACGCTCGAAGTATTGTTGGCATCCACCAGAACGAAGTACATTTGTGTCTTGCTCGTTCGTTTCAATGGATCTTCTCCGTTTCACCAGCCCCACACGCCGGAAATACCTGAGACCATGAGCCGAAGTATTTGAGACTGTTATACTTGCCAACCGTCGAGAGAGAGAAAGCGGCACGCAGTCACTCTGGTGGCGGCTACCATTCTTCATATAGCCCGACTTGGATGGCGTCGATCGTCTTGGACTTGGTGGTGCCCGGCGCCGGCTCGGCCGTTGGCGTGCTCGCGTCGATCTTCACGCTGTGCTGTGAGATGAAGGAGAGCCAGACGACCTGCGTTCGTGTCCACGAACGTCTCCTCGACATCTTCTCAGAGCTGCAGACGATGGAAGACGCGCAGCAACTGCCGCCCAGCGACGCACTGGGCCAGTACACGCAGACGCTGAGTCGGTACTTGGCGTATCTGCGTCGATACCGAGACAAGAAGCTGTACATCCGACTGCTGCAGCATAAGAAGATGATGGGCGAGCTGAGCCAAGTCAACGAAGAGGTCGACATGGTCATGAAGCTCTTGCACCTCGCAACCACGCGTGCGATGATGGAGTGGAAGCAGCAATGGAAAGAAGATACCACCGCTCAGAACGCCGCCATGAAGCTCATCGCCGAGAACAGCGAGCGAGTGCTGAGTGAAGTCCGCGGTCTGCGCGAGCAAAATGAGGCGCTCACGGTGATCAAGTGCGTGCTCGATCGCGGCGAACTCAGTCCCGAGGAGGCAGCGCCTGTGCAGAAGGTCTTCGACGTGATCGTGCGTGCGTCGTCGGCCGGCGTGCCGTCCGTGCCGCCGTGGTTCATCCCGCCTGCTGACTTGGACTACGACCCCACGCCCTTTGCTCGTGGTTCGTTCGGTGCAGTTCACCGTGGTACGTGGGGTTCGGGTGCTAAGGTCGTGGTCAAGACGCTGCTTCTGGACGACTCGGGCAACGGAGAGACCGCCAAGAAGCAGTTCCTCCACGAGATCGATCTGTGGTACAAGCTGCACCACCCGAACGTGGTCAAGATGTTCGGTGCGTCCCACGTGACGTCGCCTCCCTTCATCGTCTGCGAAGACGCTACCCACGGCAACCTCGTCGACTTCCTCGCGCGTGGGGGCAACCAATCCATGTGGCGACTGCTGAGAGAGGCGGCGATCGGACTCGAGCACCTCCACAAGCACAGCATCGTCCACGGCGATTTAAAGCTCAATAACATTCTCGTTGGCTCGGACGGCGCCGCGCGGATCGCCGACTTCGGCTTGAGCTTCGTGCGAACGGCGTCGGCGTCCAAGTCTGTGGCTGGCGCGTCTCCAACGACTGGTGGAATGCGTTGGCGTGCACCAGAGTGTATGGAGCATCGACCGACGTTCGCGTCCGACACATATTCCTTGGCGATGTGCGTCATCGAGGCGGCGACAGGCAGGCCGCCGTTCGCGTACCAGGACGACGCGACGGTGTACTACTTGCTTCGGGACGGCAAGATCCCTTCGCGGCCGGAGGCGTTTCCAGACGCGGCGTGGGAGCTCGTGAAGGACATGACGCACAAGGATCTGACGCAACGGATCTCTTTGGCCCAGGCGATCGCGACGATGAAGCAGCTCGCTGACGTCGACGACGCGAACGCCAGTTCCTACAGCAAAGGGATCGAGAACACCCTTCGAGTGGACCTGTCGACCCACGATACGAGAGATCCTGAGCCGATTGGAGTCTCGAGTCCCCGAACAGCGACGTTTGTAGAGCCACAAGACGTATCTGTGTCGTCGGAAGTCGCCTCTTTGATGGAATGGCTTCGTTGTGGCTCGACAGAGCAGAAGGAGACGACGACCAAGCGACTGTATCGCCTCACACGAAACCTGTCGACCAGTCTCCAGATCAAGCAGGCGAACTGCACGCAGCTGCTGGTTGACTGCGTGAAAGACCCACGCGCGAGTCGCGGCCAAACCTTGTACGCGTTTGGTACGCTGCATCAGCTGTGGCTCCAGTTCGACGACATCACAAAGTCGGCGTTGGCTGAACTCGCACAGTCGATCTCAAGCCCGAGCAGCTCCGAGTTGGACGCCTTGCTGCAAGGCTTAGCCGCCACGGCTCAAGACAAGGAGTTCGCGCTTCAAACCGCCGAGTTGGTCACGTGCCACGCTGTTATCAGTACCACAACCCAAGACAATCTGCGAGTCGCTGGCGTGATTCCTGCGCTCGTCGCGATGCTTCAAGTAGGATCGGACGTTCTGTTGACGCAGACACTCATTGCTCTTGGAGCCCTAGCAACAGAAAACGTGGTGAACCAAGCGGCGATTGTTGACGCCGGCGGCGTGGTCTCCGTGCTCGTTCGCCAGCTGAAGATCGGTGATGACGGCGCGATCGAGCCGGCCGTGCGGCTCATTGGGCTCATCGCGAGTCATGCTGCCAACAACGACGCCTTAGTATTCGCTGGAGCTGTCGGGCCGATCGTCGCGCTGCTGCGGTCTTCGAGAGAAAGCCACAAAGCCGCTGCCGCGCTCACGCTCGCTCAGCTGACTGCCAAGAATGGCGCGATGTGTGAGTCGATCGCCGACACGGGGGCGGTGGAGCTGCTCGTGGGGATGTTGAAGACAGGAACGGACGTACAGAAGCAACACGCTGCACAGGCACTCGCGGCGCTCGTGAGGAACGGCTCCTGTCTTTCGATCGTGGAGCAATGCAAAGGTGCCACGGCACTGGTGGAGTTGTTGGTGACCGGCAGTGAGGCCCAGAAGGAGCAGGCGATGTCGGCTCTGGCTCGACTCGCCGCGCAAAGTTCCTCCGCCCGTGTAGCTGTCGCTGGAGCGGGTGGGATTGAGCTTCTGGTCACAGCATTGCGCAATCGCAGCACCACACAGGAAACGAACGCCGTCGTCGCACTTGCAGCTCTAGTCCGGGAATCGGAGGCCTACAGCACAGCGGTCGTGAAGGCGGGCGGTGTCAAATTGCTACTTGGTCTCATGCAACGAGGCTCTGACAGTCAGGCAAAGGCGGCGACGCGTGCGCTTGCTTGTATCGCGTGTAGCAATAGTGGCAATGGTGCTGCGGTTGCTGAAGCTGGTGGCGTTGAGCACCTCCTCGGTCTCGTTCGTAGCAGCACGGACGAACAGCGAGCCGACGCCGTTGGGGCGTTGGCTGCGATGGCGAGCAGCGGTGCTGTGGATCTTGACGGGATCATCGAATTGATTGGACTCGCGCCGTTTATTGCACTCCTTCGATCCAGCGACGACGAGTACAAGCACACTGTCGTGGGGATGCTCGCCGTACACACTCGAAGCCCCGTCGGTGCTCGAGCTGTGTGGAAAGCCGGCGGCATCGAGCCTCTTCTGTTGTTTGGACGCACGACCTCTGGACACAACCAGTACCACACCGCTCACACCATCGTCAACATACTGAGTCTCCAAGAAGCACGTGGAGCCATCAGCGAGACTCCTGGAATCGTGTCTGTGCTGCTGGAGTTGATGAGTCGTGGTGACCGCGAGCAAAGGGAAGCTGCGATGCGAGGACTCGAGAGACTCGCGTGGAACTCCACCAACCGCATTGTTTTTGGCGAGCTGAAGGCTGCTACGCTGATGACTGCATGTGTTGGCAGCGATGACGAGCCAATGAAGCAACTCGCTGGCCAGATCCTCCACAATCTCGCTGTCTCGATTCCTCTCGACTTTAACGAACTCGCGGATGCTGGTGGAGCCACGACGCTTGTCGAACTGCTTCTTCATGGTGACGAGGAGACAAAGGAACTGGCCGCCCTAGTGCTGGCGAATCCAACATGCAACAACCCGGAGGACCGCGTCGCGATCACGAATGCAGGGGGCATCCCGCCACTTGTGGAGCTGCTTCGACGTGGAAATGACGCCCAGAAAGAGCACGCAGCTCGTGCGATCGGCAACGTGGCGTGGGGTAACGCAGTGAACTGCAAGGTGATCGCAGACGCTGGTGGTGTAGATGCTCTGCTGGCTCTGACGAAGGACGGCAACGACATCCAGAAGGAGTACGCGGCGCGTGCACTTGCTCAGGTGGCGTCGAACAGCGACGTGAGTAGCTCCACCAGTGATGGTCCTAGTAGCGTCCAGCCTCTCGTGGACTTGGTGCGATCTGGAAGCGCCGCCCAGAAGGAGCACGCGGCCAAGGCGCTTGGAAGTCTACCATGGCATGGGCCGAGTCGTGTGGCGTTAGGAGCTGCAGGTGGCGTCGGTCTTCTACTTGAGTTGTCTCGTCACGGCACGGAGACGCTGCAAGCACTCACACAACGCGTGCTTGATGGCTTCGTAGAGTCGATTCCCATGGACTTCGACGATCTCAACGACGCTGGTGGTGGGCTCGTGCTCGTGGAGCTTCTCCGTAATGGTGAAAGCAAGCACAAGCTACTGGCTGCTCAGGCACTGGGGAATCCGGCCTGTAACAACGCCGATGATCGCGCCGCCATAGCCGCCGCTGGGGGGATCCCACCGCTCGTGGAGCTCGTGAACTCAGGAGACGACGACGCAAAAGAATGGGCGAGTCGCGCGCTTGGAAACATCGGCTGGAGAAGCAACGCAAACTGTATGGAAATCGCCCGCGTCGGTGGTGTGAAGGCTCTGCTGGAGGTGATGAAGAGTGGCACGGAGGCCAACACAGAGTACGCCACACGCGCACTCATGCAGCTCACGAGTACGAGGGCCGACGTGTGTCCGTTTGTCGTCGCTGTGGGCGGCGTGAAAGTGCTCATCGGGCTCATTCGAAGTGGAAACGCGATACGCAAGGAGTACGCGGCACGCGTGGCAGCTAATCTCGTCACCCACGATGCTCGCGTCTGTACGGATCTTGCAGCCTGTGGTGGCATCGTGCCGTTTGTGGAGCTCGTGCGTGGCGGCAATGAATCCCAGAAGGAGTACGCTGTGCGGGTGGTTGCTTGTCTTGCACGTACGGACGCGAGTCATCGTTCAGCGATCGCCCAGGCGCGAGGGATCGGTCCGTTGGTGGAGCTCGTGCGTGGCGGGCTGGACGTCCACAAGGAGTTTGCCACTCGAGCACTGGCGAATCTGGCGATCGAAGACGAGAACCGCATCGCGATCGCTCAAGCCGGTGGCGTCGTGCCGCTTGTCACGATGGTGAAGGGTCGAACTGGCGTGCCCAGGGAGTTCGCCGCCAGAGCATTGGCGAATCTGGCGTTGAGTGACGTCAACGTCCTCGCAATCACAAGCGCCGGTGGTATTCCAGTGCTCATGGAGCTTGTACGCGGCGGATCCGACCAGGAAAAGGAGCACGCGCTGGCTGCAGAAGCGAATCTGGCGGTGAACGAGCCGAATTGTGTCGCAATCGCCGAGGGCGAAGGTATCACGACGCTTGTGGAGCTCGCACGAGTCGGAGTTGGAGCCCAGAAGGAGTATTCGACCCGTGTACTTGCGAATGTTACGAGCAGCAGCAAGCCAATCCGAAAGGCGACGATCGAAGCTGGTGGCGTGGAGGTGCTGCTTGAGCTGCTGCGAAGCGGGACGGAGGAGCAGAGCACTCAGGCGGCGAGGGCTGTGAGTTATCTCATGGAGAGCAAGTCCACGCGGGCGGCGGTCGTGGCTGGAGGAGGAGTGAAAGAACTCAAGCGGCTCGTCGACGCGTCGCCTCCACCGCCAGCGGCAGTCCACGCGAAGAAAGCGCTCTCGTTCCTGGGGCTCTGGGAACGCGTGAAGGCTCTCTAAACACGATCTACAAAAGAAGATTAGAGGAATCAGATGAAGCTTTCCACCATTTGATACCTTGCTGGATGGAGGGAGGGAGTAGCTCGCGCTCACACGGGGCTCGAACTGCGCGACTAGCAACCGTCAGTGGAAATGCCAAATGCCTATCACTATTATTCATACGACCAGCATCGCCTCAATCACTGTCGCTGTCGCTGTCCAGCAGATCAATCACATCCATGACAACGCCTGAAGGTCGTGGCGCTGCTGCTGCTGCTGCTGCTGGCCGTTCGCACGAGTTGTTCACGGGCGGGGGATTCCTAGAGAGCTGTGACGAGTCAGGGGTTGCAGTAACTACTCGAGACGAGGTCGACCATGCAGACGAAGAGGACGCTGGTGCAGCCGCGGAAGCTGGTGGTGCGGACACGGCGCCGTACGTTTGTGTCGAACTCCAGTTGCCGTTGCTGCTGCTGCTATTGCCATTTGATTGGACGTCCCCGCTGTTCGGACCAGCGAACGACGCGAACAGGTCCAGCGGGAACCCGTTCGAGCCCGAGCCGGTCTCCCACACGTCGCTGTCCACCGTGAAGATCGACACGTCGTCGTCTGAGAGAGTCGACGTGCTGGCAGTGGTACCGCCGGTTGACGAAGCTTGGTAGGACGCGGGCAGCGACGGGAACGCGCCGACGGCATCGTCTTCCTCGTCACTCGACAACGACAAATCGATCTCGAACGGAGCAGAGGAACTGCCTGTAGACGCTGCCGACGTTGCAGCTGCTGCTGCTGCTACGGAAGAGGTAGATGTGGTGGTGGCTGCAAAAGGCTCGACTGCTTCCTGTTTGACTCGCTTATGCGGCGGCGTCGCAACGGCGTCCTCGTTTACTCTTCGTTTCCACGACGCATCAGGTGAAATTTCGACTTCTTCCAGCTCATCCTCGCCCTGCACATCGCTCAGCAGCTTCTTTAAGTACGGATCAATCCGCAAGTCCGACGCTTTAATAAACTACATCACACAGCACAGATCATCCAGTCAGAGGGGTCAACCTGCAGCATTGATCATCACTGGCCCTTCACGCGATACATACATTGTGGCAGACCGTACACCGATAATGCCGAGATCGCGCCTTCTTGTTGAACATCAAAAACGTCCGCAGATCGAAGCACTGCAAGTGCTTACAGTGGACGCCTCGCGCCGGCAGATCGATCACACACAAGCCCAGCGGACACCGCACCGACAGGATCGTCGACGTCGTCACGATGGCGTCGTCGTCGTCTTCGTCGTCCTCGCCAAACGACTTGATCACCTCGCGCTTCGCGTCCTCGTACGTGATGTTGGCCGATGCCGCCTTCACCTGATTCATCAGCGTGTCCACGCTCTGGAACTCCACGATCTGGACCATGAACACGAAAATCAGCGGGTTCTCGCTCGTCCGCACTTCGACCACGTTGCGACCCGTACGCGAGCACTGGAAGAGACTCGCAGGCTGTTCTCGCAGCACTTTCGACGGGTTCGACTGGCCAGGCGGTGCTCGCTGGACCAGCACCATGTTGAAGCCGTTGGTCGTGATGGTCGACGTCGTGGGCCAGCTCGTGCCCGTGCCCAGCTCCTCTTTCAACACGAAGCACCGCAACTGCAGCTCCTGCGCACCGGCCGTCATGGTTCCAGGCTTGGGATCTCGCTTGGCGTACAGATCGCTGATGTCTTGGTCCGTCATCGGGTATTCTATCCGCAGCGGCACTTGGTTGCGGTTGAATTTCACGAACACAGGCGTCAGCAGCGTCTTCTTCACCTTGATAAACGGATCACAAAGCATC
>JAADWY010000502.1:0-23963 GCA_023336355.1 Pythium dissotocum
CCCCCCCCCCCCCCCCCCCCCTGTAGTGAGTGGATCCTATCAACAGTCGCCTCCTCGCCAACAACGAAGTGGTGACGCCAGTCTTGACAGGCATCCAGAGTACTATTCTGCAAGCCTTGCAAAGTTCTTGGTCATATACATTCATTTGAATCAATTTATCAAGCTACATCAACGCACTACTACCTGTCTACACTGCTCTTCCCTTGTCAGCACCTTACTGCATGTCGTCTTCGACCAGGAACGTGTTGAGCTTCGATGCCGAGCCGCTCTTCGAGAAGATGGAGCCGCGACGAAGGGAAGCGACGGCTTCCTCGCGGTCCTTGGGGCTGAGCTGGTGCAGGAGTTCCAAAATGCCAGCGACAGCAGCCTTTGGATCCTTGAGACCGAGCTGCACGACCTGAGCCGTGGTGTTCTCACGCTTAAGGCCCTGGAGACGCGACTGGATCCACGCCTTGTCACTAGCGAACCAGAGGAGGACGTCCTTGTCGCCCGCTGACCACAGCTCCGCAACCGAGACATTGGTCTGGCGTGGGACACGGCCGGCATTCACGGCTTCGGTGAACCAGGCCTTGAGGTACTGCTCGCCGTCCTTGAAGCTGATCTTGTCAGACGAAGAGGCGCTGATCTCGCGGCGCAGCTCGAACTCGGCGAGCTGACGCTTGAGGCGCCAGTAGAAGAACGTACGCGCGTTCTTCCACTCGACCACTTCGCGGATGCAGCTCTTGGCCTTCATGCGTCCTGGCGTGTCGTGGAGGTCGGCGAACTCGGTCGCGACCTGCACGTAGATCGGCAGCAGCGTGTTTTCGCGGCTCTTGATCTCGCGCAGGATCTTTGGCTCGTCACGCTCACGGTCTTCCGCTGAGAGGGATGCGAGCTGCTGCTGCAGCGTCTGGAGCTTGGCGTCGAGGCGGTGCATGGTCTCGAGCAACTGCTTCTTGCGGTACTTGATCTCGATCAGACCGGCTGGCTCGAGCACGCCACCACGGCCGTTCGGGTCGGCGTACATCTCCATGATGCCCTCGCTGATGGTCGGGTCCACCACGGCCCACGCGCCACCACGCAGCTCGGCGAACGGAGGAATGTACACGAACACGGGCTGCTGGTAGTTGACGAGACCGTCGACGATGGCCGCACCGAACTTGAGCACTTCGTCGAACATGTCGCGCTGGCCGCCCGAGAAACCACGCCAGTTGGCGAAGATGAACAGCGGCAAGTCCTCGCCCTGGAAGTCGCGGATCGCCGTCGCCGTCTTGTGGGCCGAGTCCGGGAACCACACCTGGCCGGCCTGCTGCACGAGGTTCTCCTGCGTCGACGGCGAGGCCGGGTCGGCAGGCACGATCTTCTCGGACGTGCGCACTTCAGTGATGACGACACCGCACGGAATGCCGCCGAGACGAGCACGGCCGACGACCACGCTCTTGGCCCAGCCGTCGAGGGTCTCGCGGAACGACGACTTGTCCATGAAGCCCGAAAGCCACTTGCCCGTCGTCTCGTCGACCTTACCGGCGAGCAGCGCACGCGGATCGTACTGCGTGCCCTTGTCGGCAGGGTAGAACTCGACCGGACGCTCGATTTGGTCCCAGCCAGAGATGTCGCGGATCGGCAGCGGACCACGACGAACGGCAGGCACGAAGCTGAGCCACTCGATGATGGAGTAGACGCCGTGGAGGTGGTTCTTGGCCATCATGTGCGTCACGCCGTTGTTGTGCATGATCTTGACGCCGCCGAGCTGGTCGTTCGACGTGTACACGTCCTTGCCCATGAGCTTGTTCAGCGCCTGGAAACCCGTGAGGATAATCGGCGAGTGCGTCGCGTTCTGGATCGTTCGCTGTCCCAGACGCACCAAGTACGCGCCGATACCCACACTGCGGCCGCACGCGTACGTCATCGTGAACACCTCCTGGTACGCGCGCGAGGTCTCACCGGCGATCGTACCACTGCCACGCAGACACTCGACACCCAGATCCGACTCGGCACCGACGATGTCCGTCACCACGTAACGCTCCTCGCCCGCAGGCGTGACACGAAGCTCCGCCTTGACGGTGCCTTGCGACGCCAGCGTCTGGTAGTCCTCCGCCGTCAGGTACAGGTACTCGAAGCCCTTGACTGGGTCGTTCTCGTCCTTCCAGCAGATCTTGTACAGGCTCTTGATGGACTCAGCCATGCCGATGCGAGCACCAGCGTTGGCCGAGAAGAACAGACGAGGAATGCCCTTCTCACGCGACAGCTTGGACGCGAGCTCGAAGAGACGGTCTTCACGCGTGCCGAACGAACCAGCCTTGAAGGTGATGTCGTTGGCGATGATGATGATCTCACGGCCCTCTGGGAACTCAGGCGTGTACAGCGTCAGCAGCCACGCGACCATACCGATGTTGTTCTGGCCACGAGGACGGTCCGTCTCGACCAGCGAGTTGCCCGACGCGTCCAGGACGAGCTCACGCGCGTCCAGGAAGTGGTTCGGGATCGACACGTTCGACACACCACCCTTGGAGCGCTCGTGCACGAAGCGACGCCACGAGCGAAGCAGGCTGTGCTCGAACAGCTCCAGGAAGTCGTACACGTACACGGTGTTGGACATGACCTTGGCCATCTGACGCTTCTTGTCGAACGGGAACACAAGCGGGTATGGCGTGGTGACTGGCATACCGTCCCACTCGCCCTGGACCTCGTCACCGATCGACGTGAAGATCGGCTCTGGGTGGCCAGCAGCCTCGACGTAAGCCTCGACACGAAGCACGTAGCCCGTCGGGTTCGAGGCCACAAGACGCACTGGGATCGGCGCCGAGTCGGCGTTGAAACGCGCGTTGATCTTGAGCTCGACCTTGGAGATGTTGAGCTGCTCCAGGCGGTCCGAGTAACGCGATGCCAAGATGCGAATCACACCCTCCAGGTACTGCGGACCGACCACGGCCTCTGGAAGAATGTTCAAGAAGACGTGGTTGTTCTTGGTCTGGATACCGTTCTTCACCGCCGAGCTGCCGATGGCGAGCTCAAGGGCGTTCAGCGCATCCACAAGCGTACGCTCTGGGCCTGGGTAGGCGTCGAACTGCGAGCGCGACTTCTCGTCCGCACGGTCGAGCTGACGCACGACAGCACGCACAAAGATACGCTGGAACGACTCCGACACGATGTGGGCGTCCGACTCCTTGGTCTTGGCCAGGTACAAGTGCACGTTCTTGTTGTCCGACGTCAGTGGCACGACGTTGTAGTTGCGAAGACGACGCAGCTCGAGCTTGTACGCGAGCGGAGCCTCCATGTGACGCACGATCTTGTCTTCGGCGAAGCCGAGGCGGCTTGGGAACGTGTAGATACCAGGGTACGAGAAGGCATCGATCGCGTGCGTGGTGAACGCCGTCGCCAAAGGCTGCGGGCGGATCGCGAACGTCACACGACGGATGTTGTGCTCCTTGAGCTTGTCCGAGATCGTCTTGAGGAACGTCTCGGCTTTCTGAAGCAGCACAAGCTCCTCCGTCTTCTCCTCGAGCAGGATCACGTGAAGCACGTTGACTGGCGGGTTCTTCTTCACGAGCGACAGCGACTTCTGCGCGAGTGGGAACATGGCAATCACCTCATCGAACGTGATCTTCATGGACTCGAACGACTCGAACTTGACGATCGCACCGTGGCGAAGCACGCTTGGCGAGACGTTGTCGACCATCACCGTGAACTTGTCAGCAGGCTTGTCGTCGCTACCGGCCGTAGGCGACGGCGCCTGCTGCTGCTGGTCCACGATCGCACTCAGGTCCAAGTGGCTGCTGCTGTTGCGCTGGTTCACGAGACTCGCGAGGTCATCGTAACTCTCGGCCGGTGGCATGCCGACGGACAGCACGTCGTACACAGGCGACTTGAACTCGAATTTCTTGGCGAAGATCTCGCCGTGGTCCTTGGTCTCCATCGACTCGATCACGTACGAACGGTAGATACGACGGATGTACAGCTCCATGGCACACTCGCGGATGCGCAGGTCCTCGTGGTCGAGGAGTCCGATCAGCAAGTCGAACAGCGGCTGCGACTGGTCCAGCAGACCCGTGAACTTGGCCGAGAGCTCCGACGGCTGGCCGTCCGCGATGATCTCACGCAGCACCTGCTCCACCTGCAGCAGACGCTCGCGGAACGACGGCATCTTGAAGTCGATGAGGATCTGACGCGCCTCGAGCGCCACGAGGGAGTAGTGGTTCTCCTTGAACTCGGCAAGACGCTCGAGCAGCGGCAGGAACGCCGCCGATTTCATGGCCGTGCGTGGCGTCACTGGCGCGTCACGCGACATACGCGCGAGAAGCTGGAGAAGCACCTTGTTCTTGGTGTCAAGCGCAAGGTGCGAACGCGCGATCGAGTAGACCGACACGAGGTCGCCCGAGTGCTGCTGACGCAGGCTCAGCACCACGTCTTCGATGTTGTGCGAGCGCGCGTACGCGTTCTCGACCAGGTAGTACTGGTTGATGAGCTCCGTGAGCACGGCCTCGAGCGCCGACTCCAGACCACGCTTGTACTTGTCGGCAATGTCACGAAGACCGGCGACGACGACGTCGAAGTCCGACGCCTTACGCGCGTCCGTGAGCGTCACCTTGTGCTCGTCCAGGATCTTGATGAGCTCGGCGGCGTTGAACGCCTCGGCGGTTGGCTCAGACGCGTGCTTGACCACGTTGCGGAAGTTCTGCAGCTTGTCCGTGATCTTGGCGAACACATCCAGAGGGATACGACCGGCAAGTGGCGACATGGCCTCCTTGAGCTCCTCCACTGGCAGCAATGGGTCCGACAGCGACGTGAACAGGTCGTTCACGGCCTTCTGCGTGAGGTCCTCTGGCACATAGTAGCCTTCCAGGATCGTCTTGATGGTCGTCTGGGCAGCACGCAGCTTGTGCAGCGACTTAACGCCGTTCGTGGCCACCGCCACACTCGACTCCGAGGTCAGCGTACCCAAGTACGTCTCCGACTTCTTGACACACGAAGGATCGTCAAGCTCCATGGTCGCGATGCAGTCACCAGGCGCGAGCACGGCACCCTCCGACTTGAGCAAACGGATCACGCCGGCCTCTGGCGTGAGCAGCGGCATGTACATCTTCATGACCTCGATCTCCGCGAACGGCATGCCACGACGCAGACGCGCGCCGTCCTCCACGAGGTAACGCGCGAGCTTACCGGCCGTGTTGGTCACGAGACGCGTCGGGTCGTACTCCTTGGTGAACACGCACGTGTTGCCGTCCATGACAAGACGCAGACCCTGAGCCTCCTTGGTGGCGTACGCGACGTGGGACTTGCCGTTGAGCAGCACGAGGAAGCCGCCGTCCGACAGTGTGCGGATCTCCACCTGCACGTACGAGTCGTTACAGAAGAGCGTGAACTGGATCGCGCCGCTGCGGTACGCCTTGATGTTGTACTTGATACCTTCGTAGATGAGCTCAAGCGGCTCGTGCTGCGACAGGAACTCGTTCGACGGCAACTGGCCGCGCTCCAACTGACGCACGTACTCCTCGAGACGCGCGTTCGAGGCCTGGTACGCCGAGCACACAGCACCGACCAGCACCACGAGCAGTGGGTCCGGACGACCCTGGAGACGCACTTCCTTGTGGCGCGAGATACGCTCGTCGAGCCACGCCGTGTGGATGCGGTTGTAGATGAAGTCGTCCGACTCCATCATGTTAACGATGTACTCGACCGTCGTGTGGATGTCACCACGGATCGACAGCTCCTTGAGCGCGAGGATCATGTTCTTACGCGCGCGGTCTCTCGACGTACTCCACGAGAACAAGTGGCCGATCTGCGAGTCCGCAAACTCGTGCACTTGGCCCGACGAGTCCACGGAGAAGTAGCCCCAGACGTCAGGCGTGGAGCGGAAGTTGAGCTCCTTGATGGAACCACTAGTCGGCTGGAAGCCGGCGTTCGGGTCTTCAGCCGTGATACGCGCGGCGATGACGTGGCCGTTAGGAGGCGCCTGCTGCTCCGTCTCAAAGTCGATCGTTGTGCGGCCGAACGTGTCCTTCATGTACAGACGACGCACGTCCGGGATGAAGTGCAGAGGGATACCCATGGCGACCTGGAGCTGCGCGGCTGGCAGGTTCACGTTCGTGATCATCTCGGTGACCGGGTGCTCGACCTGGAGACGCGGGTTGAGCTCCAGGAAGAAGAACGCCTTGCCTTCGTCCTCGGGCAGCTCACTGAAGAGGTACTCCACCGTACCGGCGTTGACGTACTGCACTTCCTGCGCGAGACGCGTGGCGGCACGCATCATTTGGTTCCACACGTCCTGCGACGGCGCGAGCACGGGGCCTTCCTCCACGATCTTCTGGTGGCGACGCTGTACAGAGCAGTCACGGCCACTCAGCGCGATGGCGTTGCCATATTCATCAGCGAGAAGCTGCACCTCCAAGTGGCGCGACTTTGGCGCGAGCTTCATCACGAAGATGGGCGAGCCGGGGATCTCACCGCGCACGGCCTCCCAGGCACTCTGCACCTGCGACTCTTCCAGCACCTTACGGATACCCTTGCCGCCGCCACCTTCACTGGCCTTGATCATGACGGGAAATCCGATGCGCAGACACTGCTGAAGACACTCCTCGTAGTTCTGGAGCTCGGCCGCGGCGTACACAGCGTCTGGGATGCCGCCCGTGGCCTTGTAGTCGACGTGGATGCCGTCGCCGTTCCACGCGATGGTCGGCACATTCGCACTCTGCGCGATGATCGTCGAGCCGATCTTGTCGCCGAGCGCGCGCATGGGCTTGGACGGCGGGCCGATGAACACGATGTTGCTCTGCAGCAGCGTGTCGGGCAGCGTCGGGTTTTCACTGGCGTGGCCCCAACCGGCCCACACGGCGTCCACGCCGAAGCGCTCGGCGATCTCGACGATGAGCGTGACGTTGGCGTAGTTGTTGTTGTTGGCGCCGCCGGGCACCTCGACGACGTGCTCGGCCATGCGGATGTACTCGGCGTTAGCCTTGAGGTCCTCAGGCGTGGCCATGACCACGAACGTGACTTTGTGCTCGTCGGCAAACATCTCGTAGCTCCAGCTGCGGATGCTGCGGATGGCCTTGACGGCCGAGATGCCGTTGTTGGCGATCAGCACGGACGTGATCGCGCGCTTGCCCTGCAGCTCGCGCACATACTCCTCCACGCTGCCGAATGCGCGCGGGTGGCTGTCGCTGCGGTCGCGGCGCTGCTGCAACTGGGATTGGGACATGGTCTCGCCGATGCCCATTCCACTGCTGTCACTGGTTGAGCTGCTGGCTGGCTGGCTGATTGGGGAATGCTCCGACATGATACTATCTCTCAGTCTCTTTCTTGTTGGCTGCGTGGGCGTTGGCTGCGTGGCGTTGGCGTTGGCGTGGCGTGGCGTGCGGCGTCACGGCGGTGCGGAGGTTCGATGACGGCGGTCGCGGCTCGTTTCCCTTTGGCGGATGACGCGGTGGTCAGGGGATCCGAGCGGAGCCACCCGAATAGAAGACTCTGAGACCCTAAAAACCTCATAGAATAGTGTGAGGTGGAAAGGGTGCGTCGACGTCGAAGTACCACATGTGATGACGCTGCTGAGACAGCCCTATGACTCACAGACATCCTTTTTAGGGTATGTTAGGAGGTTTAAATCGGATAATTCACATTTTTGGCAGGCCCAGCCCAAGTCCGGATTTAGGGATTTGAAGGTGGTGTGCTCTATCCGAAGCAGGTGGCAAATGATACCAGTGCGAAGTCGTCGCTGGCTAGTCCAGCAATTGCTTCGAACTGCACGTCCAGGCACCGTCCACCGCTGCAGCAACGTCGATGGTCACGTCCATGACTCGCCTGTCTAAACGTTGGTCTAAAGTGTGGAGGATGATGCTTGCGACGTGTCCAGGGGACTAACCTTCCATTTACCGTAGCTCTCGCCACGCACGTGCCAGATTCTCGCTTCGATTTTCCTTCTGCCTTCCACACAACACATCCATCGAAGCAGCTCGTGACCACCAACTGCCCAAAAGAGATCGCTTTTTCACCGCGAAAAGCTCCATGACGTCACGCACCGAAGAAGTGGAAGATGTGATGACAACGGCGCATCGACAGAAGGCGGCAACCCTATCCAATCAAGATGTACCCTTAACTATATTATTCTGTCTTTTCCAGTACAAAGCTCCAAATGCGATCTTGAAGGGTCGCACAAAATGGACGTGTGACGTCACCCTCTGACGCGTCGATGAAGGATGAATCCGCCAGTGTAGCCACTTCCAAATGCGATCATCCAATCAAACAGCTAGAAATTACTCCCATTTTGAATACCGTAGCTACAGACCCTCTCCAGCTCGCTGTGGCTTCACGCTTTCCGCTTCTTCGGCGCGGCCTTGGCAGCCCCCCCGACCGGCGCCTTGCGCTTGCCCTTCGCCGCACCACCCGCAGCAGCACTGGCGCCTCCGGCCGCCGCTCGGCCACGCGGCTTCTTCTGGAACTTGGAAATGTCGATCTCTTCCTCCTTGACGTCACCATCGCTCTCTGCATCCGACGGAGGCGGCAGGCCGCCGTCTTCACCTTCCTCTGGCGCAGCCGCCGCACGACCACGGCCTTTCTTGACGGTCGTGGCAGCGAGCTCTCGCTCCACGATACCCTGCGACTTGTGCGATGCCTTGTTGTAGATGCGAGTGAACGCAGTCTTGGCCTTAGTGTCCAGCTCAGCGTACGAGTGACGCTTGATGCCTGGCATCTTAAAGTTCTCCATGGACTCCGTGAGGTCCTCACGACTGATCTCGCAGCTATCGAGCAGCTCAATGACTTCCTCCACGTGCTACAGACACCATGAATTTGATTATGAGCTTCATCGTCCACCTCATAAGCTGGGATAACTGTGAGAACGTACCTCTTCACCCGCGAGAAGCTTGCTCAATAGGATTTCCTTCATGAAAGGGATGTAGTCCATGCGAATCACTACACAGAGGCGCCTTAGTTTTGCCAATACTATCCACCTCAAGAAAGTAGCCATGTTTACCTTCGCGCGAGCCCGACGCGTGGGCACGCATGCGCACTGACAGCTCACTCAGCAGGCGCTTGGACTTGGACGCCGTCGAGTTCTTCCCCAGCCATCTATGTGCACACAGCAAAAGAGTCAGTAAACGAAGTTGTGAGAAGAAGCACACCTGCCCTGTCGTACTTGGAGAACTCCGGGTGGCCGATGAATCCCTGCGAGTACACACAGGCCGCGACATTGAACGCCGCCTGCGTCGTGAGCAAGTCCCAACGCTGCTCTTGACGCACGTATCGGTTGGCGACGTCACTCTCGGCGATGAAGTCCGCCGCCAGCGCCGCCATTTCAAGCTTCTCGTCTGACGAGTTCTTGTTGTTCATGATGCTCTGGATGTAGTTCTCCTGCACCATGAGGGGCATGAAGTCATAGTCCACGAAGTACGCCTCGTTACGCGCCTCGAACGGGATGTCGCGCTGGAAGATCTGCTGCGTCGCGCTGAACGGGTTGAGACGCAGGCTCTCGTCCTTGTTGTGCTGCGACTTGGGGTTTACCATGTCGTCGTACGTGATCTTGGTGTTGGTGAGTCGCCAGCGCTGCATTTGCGTGATCAGTTGACGAATGTCATTGCCACAACGGTCGGCCGCCTCTTCGATGGCGTTCTTCTCGATCATCAGACCTTCCGCCTGTCCGATTTCCATGAGCCGCTTGCTGATCTGCTGCTTGGTAGGACGACGCATGCGTAAGTCGAACGCGTGATTGGCCAACGACCGCACTTTCTGGCTCTGGCGGTCGTTACAGATACAAATGATCGGCGTCTTGGACGTCTTGATGAGCTGGATGATCTCGGCCATACCACCGCGGTCGCCACCGGACATGCCGTCGACTTCGTCCATCACCACGACGCGCTTGGTAAGGTTCATGCGATCCTTCGAGCTCTTCGTCACGCCAAAGTGGATCGCTTGGGTGCCTAGCACGTCCTTCAAGCCGGTTTGCAGCATCTTTTTACTACGCGTGTCACTAGCGTTCAATTCCGTACACTCAAAGCCGCACTCTCGTGCCACAAGCGTCGCGATCGTGGTCTTGCCGATACCTGGCGGTCCAGACAGAAGCACCGTCTTGGCGCCGCGGTTCTCCTTGGGGTTGAACGGAATCTTCTTGGTCTGCTTGACGTGGACAGCGTCCCAGTCCATGAGCCACTCCTTGAGCTTGTTGCCTAACTCGACGTTACCAATCATGTCCGGTAGTTTCGATGGCTTGTACTTGTCCGTCCACAGCGCGTCGCCTCCACCGCTGCTGCTGACCATCTTCTGCTTACCCTTCGCTCCACCCGGCGCCTGGTTGAGACTCGCCTTCAGCGCCGCCTTCTGGGCCTGCAGGTCGTCAAGCTGCTTCGAGGCCGCGAGCTCTGTGATGAGGTTGTAGAACTCGCTCTGGCGCAGCATGCGGATGTTTTTCTCCACGGCGTCGCGGTACTTGGACCCGACGCTGATGTCGTCACCATTCTCCAGCTTCTCTCCGACGATCAGGTACTTGGTATTCCGACTCACAGCATTCGCGACTGTGCCACCGCAGCTCTTGACGAGATGCACGAGCTCATCTCGCTTCACATTCACAAACGCGCCGGAAAATACAAACGTCTTGCCATCCAGGCAGCCCGAGCACGCCGGCGGCGGACGCCCCGACTGCGCCAGCTTCAACGGCGTGACATCCTCCTCCTGCTCAGCGTCCATGTCTTCATCCGCACGCTCTTCCTTCTTCACAGCGGCAGGTTCCGCCTTCACAGGCACTGGCTTAGCTGGCTGAGGCTTTGCTGGTGTCGCCGTTTTCGGCAGGATCTCGACCACGTCGTCGTCCTCATCGTCGTCATCATCATCCAGCGCACGCCGCACGCGCTTGCGCAGCGCTGGCTTGGGCTTTGGCTCCTTCATCTCAAAGTCGTCCTCGTCCTCGCTGTCGTCCACAAGCACCACAGTACGCTTGGCCTGTCGCGCTGGCGTCGTTCTCTTCGCTGGAGAGGCCGCTTTCGGCGCCGATTTCACGGGCGTAGTTGCCTTCTTTGCGGGCGCAGCCTTCGCAGCTGTAGGCGCTGCGCTTGTCGCTGGCTTGGCCGTCGCCGCGGGGCCTTTCTTCGCGAAAAACGAGCGGATATCCATTTTGGAGCTCGTCGCGCTTCCTCAACCCGCCGTTTTCAGCGCTTAGTGGCGTTTCCCGCCAAACTTATCAATATATTTTCCACCAATGAAAACCCAAACAACACGTTGATTGGGTTAAATTCAACTTTCATATTAATAATAGTTTTGATTGGCTATATATGTTTTCACTGAATAGAGCACCGTCTATTATTAGAATGTAGCTCTTCGTTCCCTCTCAGCGAAATGGAGTCAGACGGACATCCGCCAGAACCTCCGACTCAGGACGATCGCCATGGCGCCGACGCCGACGTCACTCAAGTATGTGAGCCTGGCGGTGCTGTGTCTGCAGAACAGTCTGCTGGCCGTGCTTATGCGGCTCTCGCGCGTGGGCGACTACCCTAAATTCAACACTTCCACGGCCGTGATCATGGGCGAAGTGCTCAAGCTCGTCGTCAGCGTCGTGCTGATCGTGCGCGAGCCCGCGGCGCTGGACGACAAGGCGCAGGCGGCCAAGGACCGCGTGCACGTGAGCCCCATGGAAGTGATCTTCGACCAGCAGGAGCTGCTGCGCGTGAGCGTGCCGGCGCTGCTGTACGTCGTGCAGAACAACCTCCAGTACGTCGCGGCCTCGAACCTCGACGCCGCGTCCTTCCAGGTGCTGTACCAGCTCAAGATCCTGACCACGGCCATCTTCTCAGTCGTGCTGCTGCGCAAGTCTATCCTGCCGCAGCAGTGGGGAGCCATTGTGCTGCTCATGTTCGGCGTCGCGCTCGTGCAGCTCGACGAGAGTGGCACGTCCAGTCAGAAGAAGCAGGCGTCGGCCGACCAGAACACCATGGTCGGACTCATTGCCGTGCTGGCGGCATGCATGTGCTCGGGCTTTGCAGGTGTGTACTTTGAGAAGATCCTGAAGAACTCGGGCGCGAAGGGATCGCTGTGGGAACGCAATGTCCAGATGGGTCTCATCAGCATCGTGCTGGGTGTGCTCGGCTTGTGGTGGAACGACTACAACCACATCGTGACCAAGGGCTTCTTCTACGGCTACCGACCAGTGGTTTGGGCGGCCATTTCCGTTGGTGCCTTCGGTGGACTGCTCACGGCTGTGGTGGTCAAGTACGCGGACAACATCCTCAAGGCGTTCGCGACATCTATCGCCATCGTGCTGTCCGTTATCATGTCCATCTTCCTGTTTGACAAGATCCCGACGCTGCAGTTCATTGTTGGCGCTGTGATCGTGAATGTGTCTGTCTATCTCTACGGCACAGCGCCGTCGCGTCAGCCGCAGCTGAAGTCGAGCGGCACTGAAGGCTCCATTCTGCCTCAAGTTGTATCCAGCAAGGTTGCGCCGTAAGATATCGCAGACTTATAGAGCACCCATCCCAGCCGTACAAGCGAAGGAGGTAGGGGCATGAATGCATTTGCTTGTCAAACGCGAGACGAACGCCTCATGTGGTCGTGGTCGGTTGAGACCTTGGTATCCCTATATTTGGCTGTGGGTCGGTGTCACCTTGTCTGAGTGTGTTTGTAGCAAACAACGTAGCTACAGTTGCTCACGCACCTTCCTCACTCCGAGACAGAATGGCGCGTCGATGCGTGCTGACGCTGCTGGCTGTGTTCTGGTTTGCGGTGTGCCGAGTGACGTCGCCGCTGCCGTTCCAGCATTTGACCGAAGTCCAGATCGACGCAGAGAGTGCCGCGACCTCAGAGGTACGCTTACCCACAATCCTTGGTGTATTAGAGTGGCTCTTACCATGTTGCAATTGTAGTCTACAGATATCAGCCACGCCACAGCTATCGATCCTTCAGCATCGTTCGCCTTGGTACGCTGCTTCCATGCCGCCTGGCGGAAAGAATTCAAGCTGATGTGGCCTTTCTCGAATTCACTAGACCCGTTTCGGTGCGGCACTGAGCTACATCAAGGTCAACGAGCACTACGTGTCCTATTCGGAGGCTGAAGGCGTGTGGGCGGCGTCGCCTTTGATCGCACGAATGCTGCGCAAGTCAGTTGCTCAGCTCACGATCACGGTTCAGTTCAAGCTCCAGTCACTCGATTTCCGAATCACGAGTTCGACGACCGGCCACTTGGCATTGCGACCAAGCAACTCGAGTGTTGAGGTGACGGCTCTTCGCTTCGTGACACAGGACGCCTATGCAATGACCACGACTGTGGATCTCAAGCACGCGCTCGATCGCATTCAGACCTTCACGTCCGGACCCCACGCCGTCCTGATCTGGCTTGAGAGCCCATTCATTCAGGTACTGGTCTTGCGTTTCCGCCAGCTGTTGATTGTCACGAAGTGTCAACTGAGCTATTGATCTTATTGAGCAGGAACCACTCGTGCTCACGCTTGGTGAGATTGAGGTATCGACAGCAACACTCAAGAAACCATTTCGACTACGCCTCGTCGATGTGTGGGATGGAAGCTTCTGGCGCAAGTTCCAGAACCGATGTGAGACCGACCCAGGCTACGCGAGTACGATCACGACCCGCTTCAAGTGGAGCGAACTGCTCATCACGCTGTTCTCAGTGGCGTACTGCACGGCCGTGAACTGGCTTGGTCCTCTGGATTTTACACCGTGGCAGCAGCGCTGCTACCAGATCTCCTGCATCTCCAGTGCGCTCTTCCAGATCGCGTTTGGTGCGTGGATATCGGATACTGTCAGTGTCTGCACTGCAGTTCCACCCGCAATGTCGCTGGGAACGCTCTACTTTGTGACGTTCAATCTGCTGAACGTGCTCATTTTGATGGAGCATTCGCATCACGACGAAGATGGCGAAGAAGAGGAAGATACACGGCCAACGTCTCTGATCAGAAGAAGACCCACGGAACCACGTCGCATGTTTGACAGTATCCCGTCCTCCACGCAGCTGAGCGGTATGACTCGAGTAGTGATGGTCGGGTACAGGAAAGCCAGGTACTGCTAAAGATAAACACGCCTCCAAGTGGGGCGGTTTGCAGCCTCGGATCGTTTCAGTCCGCATCCTTCAGGCACGGCTGCAAGAGTGCAAGGTGATCAAGATGCAGATCAAGCGCGTGATTGCAGCGGGCGGCGCGTTGCTACTGTGCTTAGTGCAAGATGTCGCTGCCCACGTTCCTCGAGGAGGGCCTGCTCGCTCAGATCACCACGCCTTCTCGCGAGGGGTACGTCACAGAGACAAATACGACGTCAAGGGTGTGTATGGGTGCCTGACGTTCGAGCTTTAATGTAGGGACGATTTGCGCAGGCAATTCAGTCGATCGAGTTCAACGGCATCAATGTGCTCCACGAAGATCTGCTCCACTCGATGAGTCCCGTCCAGGAAAAGCTGGACGTCACGCGCCACGGCATCCAAGTCTCGCTGCGCTTCCAGTTTGATGACGTGATGGCACAGTCACATCCGATGGCAAGACCACAGAGCCACGGGAGCCTCAGCATCGTCCACAACGAAACCCGCGCAGAGTTGGTGCGAATGCCACTGCGATACGACAGCAACGCACGCTCGGAGCTGCGGGGTGAGCTCCAGTTCGGACCCGAGACACGCCGCAAGCTGAAGAGAGACTGCGCCAACGCCTCGTGTTTGGCCCACGTGTCGGTGAATAACCGCCTGATCGGCCGTCCGACAGTGATCGAGCTGGGCAAACTCAAGTTCTTCAAGAAATCCAACGGCAAGACGGGCGTCAAGCTGCTTACGTACCCGCGTCTGGTGGAATCCACTGCGAACGACTCGAGTTGGGATGGATACGGACTCGCAGCCAGTGCCGCTTTCCACTTCATGCTCATTCTCGGCGCTGGAGTAGGTTCTATAGAGGATCTGCTGTGACTGTCTCTGGTCAGCGACTCACTGACGGTTGTGTTTCCATGCTTGTAGTTGATGATACTGGTTGGATCGGAGGCCTACAGAGCTTTGGGTCTACTACCGATGGGTGAGGCGGAGTCTGTGAAGAGCCAGCGTTGGCTGCGTCTGTCGCTGGTGCTTGCTGTGCTGTACATGGGCCTGAGTGGCTCGCGGGCCATGGGCTGGGTGGCCATGGGCGAGCTCATCTACGCAGCACCAACTCTGGCCATCGTCTCGACTGTTGCGCTGTGCATGGCCGGTGGACCAGTGGAAGAGGTGGTTGAAGAGCCAGCGGAGGACGACGATTACATGGGCGAAGATGAAGACGACGACGCAGTCGCTGAAGCTGAAGATATGGAGCTGAAGAAAACCAAGTGAGACTGACAAGCCATATTAGCCTCAACTAGCTCGTTCGAAGTTGAAGTTTCAGAGCTAATTACGAGCGAATTGGGTATGAAAGGACCAATTAAACATGCGTGGCTGCTTCATCGCACGGAGGCCGTTGCAACATGCGCCATAGAGATGCAACGTCTACGCATGTACGTTGAAAAGGCCAGCGAAACTGATTGCACCGTGGGTTCCGAGAGCGACTGCACACAGCAAGGTGTGACGCTTGCGAATGGACCTTGCGGTCAGTGATTGGCGCCTGTGGGTCGAGTTCTTAATTTGGCTCTGCTCCATGAACTATAGGCTTGTTGTCCCGATGCAAAACGAACGCCAGAGAGCCGCCGCTGATCGCCGTTGGTGTGTCCACGGTCTCACTCTTCATTCTAAAAGCTTGCGTTGAAACTTGAAGCAAACCACGCCACTCATCACCACCATCACCATGCGTCTCTACACACCTCTCGCTGTTCTCACCACGGCACTCAGCGCAACTACAGCCGAGCTGACGACCACATCGCAGCGATGGATCGTCATCGGCACTAACGGCGGACTTCTGGACGTGGATCCGACACCATACATGCCAGCGAATCGCATGAAGCGCAAGCGTCAAGAAAAAGCAGCCCGCCAAGCCACTGAAGCACTGAAGCTTCTGGAAAAGGCCGCCACTGTGGCCCTCAAGAGCTCAGTTGTGGACGTCTCACAGCCGCAACAGGGTTCCAAGCCCACAGAGCGGTTCTTCGATGACGATGAAGACGCTCTTCTCGAAGGCGAGACACCAACCACCGATGAACAGCTCATGTGGAGCGACACTCACATCCCCGACATCGAGACGCTCACACTCGAGAGTGACAACACTGCTGCCCACGATGCCTGGCTGGATGAGCTTGAGGCGTCGGCTACAGACGCATATTTCTCGGTGATACTGGATACCAACGCGACATCGTCAGGTTCAACGTCGATGTGGAGCGACTGGGCACGGATGCTCGAAGACGACACGACGTTCCCCACCGTCCAGAGCTCGGTCGTCTTCGCCGAATTGGTATGTTCACACTGCTTGATCTCCTCTGGACTCGTGATAAAACTGACGCATATACTTGCTATCTCTACAGAGTTGTTTATTTGTTTTGTTTATTGGATACCTCGTGCTCTCCATCCCGCTTTGGCCCAGATTCTCACGAGGCCAGAAGTGCTGTCTCTTGCTTGCATTTGGGGCAGCGTGCGTGTACCAGATCGTGGCGCTGTGCTGGTACTTCGGCGGCATCTCGCCGGATATCACGCTCAGCATTTCCAGTCTCATCACGCGAACGATCTCGCTGGGTATGGTGCCGATCACGACCACATCGTTCATGGGACGCGCACGCCTTACTGTCGAAGAAAAGAACAACCAAAAGGAGCTTCCGGTTGAGACGACACCGGTGTACCCGCCATCCCGGCACCGTCGCGCCAAGGCCAAGGCTGCTGCTGCCGCAGCGGCTACAGCCACCACAGCCACCACAGCCACCTCAGCCACCACAGCCACAGCTTCCGCACCGGCTGAGAAAGCGTGAGTTGATTTAGGGCTGCAGAATAGGATGGGAATAGATCAGTGTGAAGTGAGATACCTGTATGGAGGTGAATGAGACTATGCGTGTGAACCAAATTTAAAGTATCCTGCTGCAGCGGGTGTGACGGCCAGTGAAGTAACTAGACTCCCCACATCACTGTGCTTGAACGGAGACCATCATGCCATCGTTCACTAGGCGTCGCATCAGCGTCTTCGTCTTCGTTGGCTCTGTCGCTCTCGCTGCTCTCCACTCATCTGGAGCAGCTCCAGCGACCCACCAGCTACACTGCCTTCGCAATGAAGATCGAAATCCCCTCTGGGGATGGTCTGCCAGTTCCTTCACGTGCGAGGCATGGCCTCGGAATTCCACAGGCATGGAAGTCGATGCTCCACACTCTGCTGACGGGTCTCAACAAGGAGATGAGAAACCGTTCAACTTTTCCAGTCTCTTCCAGAACCTCGTGAGCATCTTTCTACTCTGCGGCGAATGCGTACGTACAAGATCCACCCGAGGCTTCCTATTCCTATGTTTCAAGACACTGACGACTTGGCTGTGTTCTTTCACTGTCGTTACGTCATCTTGGGAGCTGTGCTGTTTGGCGGGATGGTCCACTTCACGCCTGGCGTGGGGCTCAACGCATTCAAGAGCTCGTCGCTCGCATCGTTGATGGCGGTTCTCAGTGCTGTTGGCTACCACGCAGTCGCACTGGGCTGGTACCTGGGCCGTCTTGGTGTACTCCACGTCGTGTGTTTCGCGCCCGTGTTCCAGGCGCTACTCACGGTCGCCATCGCGCTTCTGTGCACTGCAGTCATGGACCTGTACAACCACGCAGACGCCACCAGCAGCGGCGGCTCGCCATCCAGCCATTCGTTCAGCCCAAGCGACTCGATCTCACAACGTCATAGTCACAGACGCGCACGGTGGTGTTGATCGGAGCTCAATCCCATGACCACAGACTTCCATGTACACTTCACCATGAGATCCCAGCTTCACATTTGAGCAGCTCGCAAATCAAGGCCCTCACGCTGTGGCTCTGGTTGTGCGCCTGCACCTACTACTATCCGATGGTACCCTTTTTTGACTCACGAACGAGCAGGACAGCCCCCTAATCGGGAGACAAAACCACAAACGCTAGGCGTGAAAACTCTTCCCAATCACACGTGCCAACGAACGTAACTCCTTCACGAGTGTCGCTGTTTATGGATACAGCCACACAGCAGTTTCGTAGAGTCATCCTTCGCTTGGAAAGGTACTCTCTGTCTACAGGTCGATCGGAGCTTCCAACACCGTCACAAGCAAAGGGCCAAGGCGCGTCCCACCGTCATGAACTTCCTCACAGCGATCATCGCCACGCCGCTGTTCTTGGTGATCTGGCTGTTTGAGCTTCGGCTCTTCAAGACCAGCTCGCCAGGGATCGTCAAGGAGGGCAAGGCCGTCGTCGCGCTGGCATACGTCGTCTCCACACTGCAGATGACGTCGTGTTGGTTCTGGCTGCTGGGATTTGCCCTTGGCACGACCGACAATGTGCTTAGCGAAGCCAAAGGACCCGGCGAGGAAGGCAACTGCGTCGGACTCGTCGGCGCCGAAGTGTTGCTGTCCATCTTCCAGTACCTCACGACCATCTACACGCTGCTGCAAATGTTCGTCGTGCGCTTCGTCTACACGAGCTCCATGTCGTGGAAGGTCGGTGCCGTAAAGCGGACAAAGGGCGAGAACGCCGTGCTAGCCGCCTCTGTGGTGTTGGGACTCGCGTACTTGCCCATCGCGTGGATCACGGCCTGGAACCGCCGCTGCCCGCAGGCGACACCTGTGTGGCCGGCCGTGCAGCACTACTTCTACACGACGTTTCTCATTGTAGACGGTGTCACGAGCTGCTTCTCGCTGCACTACGCGCGTGATATCCAGCGTCGACTGGACGCCGCAGCCGCGACGCTCGGCTCGAAACCAGCCGCACAGCATCCGGTAGAAATGGAAGAAGGCTCACCGAAGAAGAAGAAGTCGGATGAGACCAAGATCCAGCAGCTCGTCCACTACTTCACATTCCAGTGTAAGCTCACGATCGCTGGCGTGCTGCTGGCTGTGTCATTCTTCATTCTGCAGTTTGGTATGGAGCTCAAGGCGCTGTCGATGATCGCCTGTGTGTTCTGCACGCTCATGTACGTCACGTACGCGTTGCGGCGCGTGCCGATGCTCATGAAATACCTCCGTGACGACCACTCGTGGCGACCAAAGAGCTGGAAGACGCTGTGGGACACGAGATACCACCCAGCTACCCGTTCCTACGCGCCAACTCAGTCGACAGTCGAAGTCAAGTCGAGTACGGCGTCCAAGCAAGCCAAGAAAGACGGTGGAAACGTCGTACCGGTGGACCCCGAAGAGAGTGGCGCGTTATTGCAATAATCAACAGAGACCTCCATGAGCTGCTCATGAAAGAAGAGGATACAATAGCAATGGACGAGTATTGTATTGACTGCATTCTTGTACCTTACCGGTACTAGTATTGCGTACTCGTGACTAATGCGCTAGACGTCCTGAGCTATCTTCTGGACGAGCCGCTTTTGGGCGAGGCCGCCGTACTGACCTGGATGAGGTCGAGTGGGAAGATGGGTTTACCCGCCGCCACATACGAAAAGTACGTCGTCGGCTCGGGTCCTCGCAGTGGCAGCGACGCGACCTGGTCGGCCTTGCACCACGTCGCACCGGCGCTTTCGTAGTCTGGGATGGACTTCGGAAGCTGGTCGCAATCCAGCGGCTCGGCATAGAAAATGAACCGCATGCGGACGTAGTTGTTGCCATTGCGGTCTGCCTTTGGGTGGTACTCGATCTTGATCACGCCCGTGAGTCGGATATCAATGCCGGCTTCCTCTTTGGTCTCTCGGATCGCAGCCTGCGATGGGTTTTCGCCGCTGTCGATGCGGCCGCCGGGCAGCCAGTACCCTGAATTCGCGAACTCCTGCACGAGCAGAAAGCTGTTGTACTTGCGGTTGTGGCACACGACCAGCGCGAACGAGTACAGCACGCTCTCGCCCATCGTGAACTCGCTGGCCATCTCCCCTCGCCCTGGCGGACCGTGGGCATTGTGCATATGCACTTGGAAAGGCCCGCGCGTGCTCTGGCGGCAGATCGGACAGCGGATGTCGTCGCGGTTCTTGTCGTTGATGTGGTACAGCGGACAGTGGCGCCACAGTTGGTCCTCGCTGAAGCCCGACTTGGTGCAGATCGGACACCGGTAGCCGCTGTGGCTCGACTGGCTCAGGTGGTCCGGACACGAGCCGATGAAGCGCATGACCTGGTGCACGTCCTCCATGCTGCTCGTGACCATTGACGCGCCCTCCTGGAAGCACTCGTACCGGCCCAGAGGATCCTCCACGAGCTGCGAACTGAACACGCAGAGGAAGAGCTGTCTGCTGATGGTGCGCACGATCTTGATCACCGACAGCACGCGCTGCGCCGACAGCCCGGCGGCGCGGAAGACCACGGCTTCAAACGGTGTGGGCGGCGAGCCGCCATTGTGGCTGTGGTTCTGGTTGCTGCTAGTGCTGTGGTTGTTGTTGTTGTGGCCGTTGGACGGCGAGTAGTAGGAGCCGCGCGCGTGGGTTTGCAGGAGCTGGTGGCGGATGTCTGAGTCGTGGAGCACGGCGATCTCTGTGATGAAGCCGTTGGCTGTGAAGGCCTGCACGCAGGCGTTGTCCAGTGAGTCCACGGGCACGTCGTGGTGCGCCACGTTGCGGATCACCAGCGCGCGCTTCATGGTCCCTGGCTTGGTAACTGAGACCGTCGAGCGTTGGGGAAGAGCGTGATGGGAATGGAGCTGCTCACCGAAGCGATCATTTCTGTTTTTTGTTACATCCAGTTCTTAACATGATTAGGCTAGGTTAGTTTACGGGTGATTAGTATTTTCGCTCGCGAAACGACGCGTAGGAATTGGTGCACAGAAGAGAAATCCAACATGAGCGACGATGAGCTGGACGACCTGGAGACCAAGGTAAGCGTGGTACTCTCTGCATGGTGATGTATGAGCTAGTAGCTGATGACGTGCGTGTAGCTGGAGGATCTGATCCGGCAGAACGAAGTGCTCAAGCAGGAAAATGAGCTGTTCGAGTCGCATTTGCACCGCCACGCGCAGGGTCTCGCAGGCAGCGACGATGAAGACAAGCGAGACGACAAGGACAAAGGCAAAGCAGGCGTACGCGCGAGGCGAGCGCGGGCTCAGATGATGCTCACTATGGAGCAGAAGAACGACATCTGCAGCACGGAGCTCGAAGCCGCGCAGAAAGAACTCGAAGAGACCAAGCGCACGAGCGAGCGGCTCATCGACACGCTGCGAGCCGTGCTGGAAGAGACGGACATCCGCATCGCTGAGCTCAAGAAAGATGCGTACGAGTTCAAACGCGACATCGTGGTTGGTGCGGAGAACTTCCGCACGGGCAAGACCATCGCTGAGAAGATGATCCGGTACATGGAAGAGAAGCTGCGCCAAAAGGACGCTGTGATCGAAAAGCTACGGCTCAAGAACGCCACGCTTAAGAGCCAAGCGCAGAAGATCGACGCTCAGTTGCGCCACAAGGAAGAGATGGGTGACGCGCTGCACTACATCGACTTCCATCAATTGCAGATTGAGAACAAACAGTACGTCGCCAAGATCGAAGAGCGCAACGAAGAGCTACTCAAGCTCAAGCAGACCACTGGAAGCACAGTGCAAGTGCTCAACAACCTCAAGAAGAAGCTGCAGGAGCTCATGGAGGAAAGTACGTGGCTGCAGAATGAGATCCAGAGCCGCACGGAGCTCAATGAGAAGATAGTGGAGGAGATCAGCCAGATCGACGAGCTCAACCAGCGCGACGACAAGAAGATCAACAAGCTGCAGATCCAGCAGGGTGCTGAACCCAACAAGGATATGCCGCAGGTACGAAGGATGAGGAGCAGAAGGCAGTGGAAACCAGACTAACGCATATTTTTTATTGGTTGCGTGTATGTGCGCGTGGCAGATCCTGGACTATGTGAGCCAAAAGGCCAAGGCGTATCAGCTCCAGGAGGAGATCAAGAACTACGTGCGTAAAGTGGAGATCTCGGAGCGCGCCGTCAAGATGCAGAAATCCAAGATGCGACGCCGCGACAGCCACTAGTCGATAGTAGTAGTGGGTTTGCTCATCGTTCTTTCAGGATTGTGGAGATAAATAATATCAGAGTCGTTTTTCCCCTTCGCATGCTCCTCTTACGGCACGTAGATGTCTCGCCCATCAATACCAAGGAACTTGCGGATGCTGCCGACCAATCCGAGCGCTGGCAGTGCGCCGTTGTGCTTGCGCTGGTAGTTTTCCAGCTTGAGCCTGTCGTAGAGCCGCTTGTGGAGCTTGTGCCAGTGGTTCTCGCCTAGCGTCGACTTTTGCATGCGGTCTTGGAGTCGAAAGCACGGGAACAGTAGCATCGGGTAGCGTTTGTTCATGATCTTGAACTCTTCAAAGTCGATCACACCATCTTTGTTACGATCGAATTCCGCCAGCGCGTTGGCGAAATTGCCCGGATACGCCGGTTTGCCATCGTTCACGAGGCTGATGAGCCGCTTGAACTCTTTTTCACCGATCGCACCGGTCTTTCCAGGGTCGAACGTGTCGAAGGCGACTACACAGGCGCACAGTAGGGTTCAGTTCGGACCTAAAGGAGGGCAGGCCGTGCAACGACCCACTCACACTGCAGGATCTCGTCTCGTGTGTACATGCAGTACATCACCATTGCGTGCACGAACTCTTCGTAATCAATCTGGAAGGTGTTCAAGAAGTCGTCAATGGTGGGTCGGAAGCAAGAGTTCTTTGGAATGGGTTCAACTTACTGTGCCGTTGCTATCGGCATCGATCATGCGGAACAGTCCCTCAGAGAAAGGCGTCTTGCGCTCGTCGATGAACTCGAAGAACTCGTCGTAGTCGATGAAGCCACTCTGACTGCGAACATCCACAGTGTTAGCTTCCATCCATCTCACCACTCAACAGATTCATGCCCACTCACTCGAGATCGATCTGGCTGAAGCAGAGCTTGAACTTCTTGAGCTCTGTCTGTCCCACTGGATTCACCAAATACATCGCTTGAGTCAGCCCCTACTTCCTGTGGAGTCATAATGCTCTTCCGACTCAATTTTTGCCAGCGTACACTCATATTTGACGACCACGTCGATCGTCGGTTGGCGCTGGAGATCAATATCACCCGCACGCCGTCGTCGCTTTGTTCGATTCAACTGTGGATGATACTGCTGCTGTGAAGGCTCTCGGCTTGTGGTCTTGGGCGTGAGAGGCGGTAGACTGCCTGCGGTGTCCACGCGTGCCGTGCTTCCTCGACCGACGCTTCCCCTACCAACGCTGCTGCGTGCGCTTCGCTTGGACTTTTTGATGGCCGCTTTCTCCGCCTCGTGCTGCTCTTTCAGTGCCTTGGACTCTTCGTTTGTGAGGTCTCGTAGGCTGTTTGATTTGCGTCGAATGTTGGGGAAGCTTCCCGCCTCAGTTGGAGGTGGCGCCTCGCCATTCGGCAGGTCCAAAAGACTAGCACTACTGCTCTTCCGCAGCAAAGGCCGCTCGCTTCTCTTTCGGCTTGCCGCCGCAGCGACCGGAGGTAGCTCTTTCTTTTCAAACGCCTTGGCGTCGTCCTCCGAGTCCTTCTCGTGGGTCGAATAGCGTGCACTCTTCTCACGCACGGACCGCGTCGACTTGGCGTCGCCTCCGCCACCTACCGAGCCTCGCTTGCCCATGCTGTGACGGCTCACAAGAGGCGTCTCGCTTTCTCGCCAAGGGCTCCCTGCCCGGCTCGATTGGAAAGAGAGTAGCCGATGAAGTTGAGCTCAGTGTCGGGCGGAGATGATTCTCATCAATACGTGACGTATTAATAAATTTGTTCGCCATGTCGGATAGGGCTTTCCTAACCGCAGGGCGATTGGAGAGCCACGGGCTCGTCTTCGACGCCTCACTCGACCCACAGCCCCGTTCGCCGCCATGCCAATATTCGAATGCACGATGGCAAGCCCATGTGGCGAGGCTGTTCGTGGGTGTCTCAATAATGCAATTCACCAACGACGAACGCAGCAGTTGTTATGCTGTACCAACACCTACACTGCTTCAATCATACAAAGGGTCCTATGGGCAATAGACACACACATCCATCGGGGGGGGGGGGGGGGGGGG
>JAADWY010000503.1:0-23956 GCA_023336355.1 Pythium dissotocum
AGCGACTGCCTCAGCTCTTCCTGCTCCACTTGCAGAGCTTCAATGGACTTCCGGAAGCGTTCTCGCAGGCGAGCCATGGTATCGCGGTGTTTTCGTCGCTTGGTCCAGGTCTCAGTGTTTGTAGCGGCTGCCTTCGCTCTCGCTGCCTCTCGGTTTGTGTATTCCTGGTGGTCATGCTCTGCTAAGAGATCCGGGTACAGGTCGTCGATGATCGTATCCAGATCACAATCATGGGTGTGCTCGTCCGCGTTCAGCAGCGCACAGGAACACACCAGCGGAACCGAGTCCAAAAGGGTGCTGATGTCGGTGGAGGCAGCCATGGCTGATATGGACAGACTGGGAGGGATGCAGACTCGATGGGCTGGTATGGTGCTTGTGAGTGTGGGAATGCAAACCGAGAAATGGCCGGTGATGCGAGGTCTCACCTAAAAGAGATCACCCAACTCCTCATTTTCATACTAAGATCAGCATTTGCGTACGGTACTGTAGCTCCTGGATTGTCTGATGAGACAGAGCTACTGTCATAGACACAGAGCTGGCGTGAGGTGCTGCGTTTGGACGGGCGATTGATGAACCGCGTCCACGTTTGGTCGCTCCTCGCCACGACACGGACGACCAGGTCAGCAATCGATACAACTTTCCACGACAATACCCACTTGTATAACGTCAAATACCTCTCAAATATGTTTTCAAAAATGTGGTTGTACAGACATAGACAACTCAAAATTTGAGTACCCTTCTTAAAATGATCGACAGTAGGGGTCCAATATTTTAACGGAGGAACAACACAGAACAGAACATTTGGGATTGTCTGTTGTGGTACTCTTTGTGTGGATCGCAGTGGTCGACGCCATCCCATCAGGATACATTGCGGAGTGCTTCAACTAATGATTGTTGAAGGACGAGTACACTTCGAAGTTTTTCGATACAGTTTCAGAGATCTCAACGCATACAATATCGTACATTACGACACTGCTCGCTCGTCGGGTATCCGTCGGCACGTGCGCTAGCTAGCCACGCTGTATATACATACAGTATGCATTATGGCAGCAGCGTTCTTGGATTTCGAGACCTTCTCATCATGGTCTCCGATCCGAATTTTCGAAAATAACTACAGAGGCTGCCAAAGTGGAAGGCCACTTCATTGTGTTGCGAGCGTACGGCACGGTAGGCTTCTGCGAGTCCAACGCCAGCTTCTAGCTTTCTCCAACGCATCCAAATGCGAGTCTCGCAAGCGAAGAGGCGACTAATACCGGAACGCGTCAGCTGAGCTCTGTGCCAACATTGGTGATAGAGTCGCTGAGATCTCGGACTACGGCTCATGTCACAGCTCTGTGTTTTTTACTGAGACCATACTGGCATCATACCGGTATACTGAGTCAATCCTTGCCATTGAACTGACTGGCATGAACATGAACACAGGCGAGCCTGCACCAACGATCTGTTGTGTGGTGGACTCGAAACACGGCTAAACGACTGCATCAAAAGCTCTCAGTTGTCGAATATGTGTGTCTGTTCGTACGTGTACGGGTTTCCATCTTGGTCGACGACCTCACTGACCCGGTCCAGCTCTCGATCGATCTCCCGCCTTACGAGTCGCTCGAACTTGATCTTCTGTGCCCACGTCTCATTCAGATTTCGTCGCTCTTCTTGCAGTGCGAGCTGCTCTTTCAGGAGCTCGTAGTACGCTTGCTGCTGTGTCCGTTTAGTGTCCACAGAGGACGCTGCTGATGGCTGCGAAGAGGATCGATGTGGCTGAAAGTTGTCCACCGCGTGTTGGAGAGATCGAGATAGTCGTCGTTCTTCCAGCTGAAGCGTGTCAATGGAATCGCGCAGCTTCTTGCGGAGACGGGTCATCGACTCGCGGTGCTTGCGCTTGCGGGTCTCCAACCCGCTCGTGTATTTGCAGTCCTCATTAGCACTGATGCTGTCTGGAAGACTGATGTTTGCTGTGAGGAGTTCGAGCTCACAATCCGGAAGATGTTGACGCGGGCCGAGGGTCTCATCTAGGAAGCTGCAGCAGCAGAGGAATGCCGGTGTGTCTTGAAGCCTTGTTGTCTCCTTCCATGTGTCACGTTTGACTGGCGGTGAGTCCATTACACCAAAGAACAGCTTGGGAAATAATGGATCCGCTGGGAATGATGATGATGATGAAGTCGTGGTCGCAGGCATCACGGTGGGAAGAACGA
Organism: Pythium dissotocum; assembly: GCA_023336355.1. Classification (NCBI taxonomy): domain Eukaryota; phylum Oomycota; class Peronosporomycetes; order Pythiales; family Pythiaceae; genus Pythium; species Pythium dissotocum. The sequence continues at coordinate 2,190 of JAADWY010000503.1, forward strand.
ACTGAATCCGGGAATGACAACGTCAGCTCCCGCGTTGCGTGAGACTGCCCACCAGTAGAACGACTGGTTTACTCTGGATTCTTCTGTAGGTACTGTACAGTAGAAGTGAAAATGTTGCCGTCGACAGCCTACGGACACGCAACTCGGCGCGATAGCAATGGCACTGACGTGAGCTCTGATCCCACAGAGACTCTAGGGTCTTGGTCAAGCGTTGCCTCCAACACAGAGCATCAGTTGATGATGAGACTGATCTCTTCCTCCCACCAGTGCAGTCTCGTACTAATAAATAGCACAGTACGGTACTGTAGGGTTAAACGCATAAAAACGTGCACGCCCCCCCCTCTGGGATGTAAAACTGGCAGCTTTCGTGGGGTGAAAGTCGAAATACATTGGGTCTTTTCATCATCGAGCCGACCAGACAGTCGTGATCCAACTGAACAGAAACTGCGCTTCAACCACCAAGGCCAAGTCTGGCGTCGATACTCACAGTATCTTTCAGTGCGAGCCACCTGACTCAACCTTGGTGACCATAGTCCTCGTTTTGGTCGATCGTAGCAGCTGTATCTCGTGCCAGTTTTTCTGCCGATCGTGTCACGCTTCACCGTGTTGCTATCTTGAGGCGGGACGACGAGTTGCCGATCCGGTGGACCACAGTGAAGGACTTGAGTCGACAGGACGAAGTCCAGCGCCGGGATCTTTTCAACACCGGTACTGTAGGCTTCATTAAATTCGCACGTCTCAGCTAAGCTTAAGGCGTGGGGCCATCACACTCGCGGGTTCTATTCCTCCCATCTAATCAAACCCAGCAAGCTATCCTTCGGACGAGTCGGATTTGCCGTCCTCGTCATCCTTGCCGTCGCCGTCGTCGTTGATTCTCACGTCGTCCAGCCCGAGTTGGTCTCGCCAACGTTGGACGACACGCGCATACTTTCCACGACTTGCAAACGCTGCCGTCAGATCCTTCCGCTCGTCTTGCATCGCGAGCTGCTCTCTCACCAGTTCATAATACGCCGCCTGTAGTTTCGCCCTGGAATCGTCCATACTTTGAGGATTGAAATTCGCGATCGCAGACTCGAGCGACTGCCTCAACTGTCCTTGCTCCAACTGCAGCGAGTCGATCGACGTGCGGAATCTCTGCCGTATGCGAGCCATCGACTCGCGGTGCTTGCGTCGCTTGGTCTCCGTATCGGCCGTGTCATTCAACGGATCGAGGCCTGCTCTGGCTGGACTGTCCTGTTGATGCGACGGCTCAGTTAGGAAGTTGCCTATGACTCTGTCGAGGTCGCAGTCGGCCTGGTGCTCGTCCGTGTCGTCCATTGAACAACCACAGAGCAAGGGGGTCACATCAAGCAAACTCTCGTGACCTGCCGCCGTTGCCATCACCTCTCAGAGTCGGCACTTGACTTGTGCGAGTCGAGATCTCGAACTGAGCGAGACTAAGAGCCATTCGGAAGGATTTTCGTCGGGCGTGTGACACGTACGCTCATGAACACAGAGCGTATCCTTCCACAAGCATCGTCGCTCGGGGATCGCCCCGAAGCTGACGAACTTGCGGTATATTGGTGTAACCTTCCAACGATCTTATGCGAATCCTGTGGAGGTGGGAAAGTGCGGGTCGGTCTTGTAGTCAAACGACGCGTAGACATCCTCGCGGAACGAGAGTGCGTCGCATCGTGCTGTCGACCCGACGATCGGGAAGCCTCGCTCAAGTCGCGGAGAACGTTCGGATTGCAAACAGAAACTAGACACCACGAAACTGGTGGCGCTACACTAAATGGGGGTGACTGCCTCGAGGGGTCCACTGGCACACAATTGAATCATCGAGTTCGTGGGCCGAACGTGAGACCAAGTATTTCATTGAAACACCTTCGGTCTTTGGGGGCGTTTGTATTGGAACAGAGTATGAATGTTCAAAGCTTTCGTGATAGAACAGTAGAACTGGATCAGGTAGGGAGAATATCCCTATACAGTGTAATCACGTCGCAGAAATTGATGGCGTGGGCTTCGAGCTCAGTGGGTGGCGTACAAATTCGACCTAACGTTACGGGTACACTTGTGGCTTGATTCGAATTGGAGCCAATTGGATCCTACACCTTAATAGCCGTTCAGGTCCTGCCCAGGCGACTTCGTCGCTTTCGTGTGTGGAGCCACAAGTTTTGGCTACGAAACCAATGGAAGTTACGCGGCGTATCCGAAAGCGTGTCCCCTCCCGTTGGGCGATCCATGAAGTTCGGCGTAACGCTGGATCCCACCGTTGTTCGATGGTTAGAGGAGGTGGTGTAGGCGCGCATCTCTGCGAAGGAGCCACACATATACCTGTCGCGATCGTCGCACTGGTTGTTGAGCGACGTCTTTGATTGGCTCGGCCCTCGACTGATTGCTTCCTTTAGGACTGACTCTGTCGGCAAGGCAGACTCGATCGAATTCCTAAAACAGTGCGTGTGCGTCTGTGTAGTACCAGTACACCCGGTACGCTCTCCAAACTAGAGTCGGGGACGTCGCACGCTCCTCTCGACGAGCTTTTTCGCTCGGCTAGGTCGATGGGAGTTGGGAGTTGGTGCATTGCGTGCATGTCCCAGTCTGGGTTGGTTCACCCGAACCCATACAACTCACAGTTTGCTAACTGCAGTTCCTAACACCGAGGGCGTTGAAATGTCCGCACAGCCTCAGCCGGAGGCTTGCTTCGCGCTTGGAATCTCTGGGCTAATTAGATGCTGTAGCTCTGTATTGAAAACCCGTCGGATCGTTACGAGTGATGAGTCATTACTCGTAACGATCCGACGGGTTTTCACTGATGACTACTTCCTTCAAAGTCATGACAGCAGTGAACTCTGTGCTCCTCGTGGTTACTCAAGCCTACTTTGCATAGTGGTCTATTAGGCGATACCTTCAGCCAGGCATCGGCTGTTGTCCGTGTTGCCATTCAATTCAATAGCTCTCTAGTTTTGTGGGACCTCTGTAATATTCACTGGGAGCTCTCACTTCTCAATCTTCCTCTTCCTCTTTCTCTAACTGGAATCCTCCATTCATCGTCGTCATCGTCGCCTCTTTCATCCGCTGGAGTTCACGGTGCACGAGTCGCTCGTACGCTGCCTTCTTCGCCCACGTATCATCCAAACTGTCGCGCTCGTCTTGAAGCGCAAGCTGTTCCTTCACCAGCTCAAAGTAGGCCAGTCGAAGCTTGAATCGCGCATCCACAGTCGTCGCCGAGTTTGATTCTTGATATTGCGGTGGGAATGCAGCCACTGTGCGCTGAAGCGTCGCCACCAACTGCTGCTGTTCGAGCTGAAGCGTGCCAATAGACTCTCGTAGCTTCTGACGGAGACGTGCCATCGACTCACGGTGTCTGCGTCTCCTAGCTGCTGAGTCTCTCGTGGGGCCAGGAGATCCACGCCCGCTGCTGCTGGAATCACTGGGGCTGTCCTGAAGAATGAGCTCGCCTGCCAGTATCAGCAGCTCACAGTCAACGAGGTGTTGGTCCGGCCCAAGGCTTTCATCCAGGAAGCTGCAGCAGCAGATCGGCGTCGGCTCATTGGTGGCTACTGCCATATCATAGTTCTCGTTCTTGACTTGTGTGAGTGTAGTAGCCTCCATCGTGATATCGGAGACCGTAAACAATGCGGAGGAGGACGTCGGTGTGTGCATCAGGACGGAAATATCGAACTGAGGGGCTTCGTGTTGTTCGACAAGCCACGCACCTTTGAGTCGCTTATCGGATAACTGGACTACGGTGGGCGAGTGGCAGCGGAGCCACTTGCGGAAGATGCCTGGTGTGTTCTGGACTCTGATGATCGGCGTCAACGGCTGCCAATGGCTCGTGCGTGTTTGTATTGAGTATTGGCAGCAGCATCGCACCTTTTGCACTGGATTTCTGAGTCCAGTAGCACGAAAGGACACACGGTGAGCCGACCGAGAGTCGGTTCAAGTACCCCTTCGCGCTCCATACAACTGCCTTTCGTTGACTTGGACAAAGATCCACTGAAAATGGAGAGCTACACAGACCATCACTCCAAAGGATCAGTTCAGCGTGTTGGCAAACGAGACCGATGAGATATCTGTCAAAACAACTCGTCGGTGTCCTTTCTGACGGTCATTGTATCGTGTCTCGTCTGTCAGACTGACAAGAGCTCTTCACAAAACCGGACTTGACCCAGAATTGCACAACTGCAACGCTTGCAGGACAGGAAGATCGCTGAATTTAGAGTACAGTACAATCGTTTCCCATGGTCAGGCGTCTGCAGGCGCGTCTCCGACTCTCGGTTGATCCATCCCAACGTCAGACTTGCCATGACAGCGATCGCAAGGCAGCGCGTGACCAGATTCGAAAGGAGTCTCTGTCAAGGACGCGATGGCGTGTCCATGGAGTCTATCTGGGCTTCGGCTTGATGGGAGAGAAGTCTCGTGTGACTGTCGTATGTATGGGAGCGTGAATCCATGGTCTACGCTCGGAATAGTATCATTTAGAAGGCTACGAGGTTTTCAAGGTTGCCAACAAAAGCGTCGGTATTGGGTTGATAACCAAGCCTGACAAAATATTGCAGCCACTGCGAGTCGTCACCGTGACGACTCAAATGCTGCTTTGGCTTCGGCTACTCCAATAGTGGAGGAATTCGACGAAATACAATAAAAATGTAGCGAGATGGAACGACGCATCCAAAATCGATTGGACCTGAGCCCACGATCTCCTGATACGAATACGGATTCTTTTGTCAACCAGGAGTGTACAGTTGCGAGAACACCGAAGTCTCCAACCCTGTCGTTGACAGTTTACAACCGAGTCTCCCACGATGAGATAGAGGCACACGATCAACTCACCGCATCCCGCTCGTGCCAGGGACTCGCAAATACACACACGCACGATCACCTCGATGTGCTTGAGCTAATCGTCATCTACGAATCCCACGAGTTCACTATCGAATTGCCTCCTCACACAGTCCGATACAGCCTTCCTTGAAGCCATTTCTTGTCGAATCTCAACTACACAATACAAGAGAGCTTAGCCCTTCGTCGCGCATGCAGACTGAGCGGGACGGGCCGTTGTTTTGTTCAACTGGAGCCGGTGCAAACCCCCATGCAAGTCTAGTTCCGGCTGCAGTGCCGCCTTACTTCAGCTTCCCATTCCTTCGCCCCCACACCCAAAATGGCGACGTGGGAGCGTAGGCTGTCCAGTCTCCTCTGCCCAACTGGCAACGCAAAAACAATCACGTCGGCAATCAACCACACGATTACTTTTTGTGTTTCCACAAAAAAGATTCTGCTAAGTGAACATAACCACCCGAAAAACGGAAACTATGCCCAGCCAACACGCACGCACTTGGGCTTCTGTCAATGGTGATCACTTTTGTCGTGAGGATGAGCGAGAAGGAGCGAATCTCACGCAGCCGAGCCTTGTCTGATCGAGGCTGAAGAGCAGTTTCTGCGCAGTACCACACTGTACAGTCAGCTTGCGTACAGTACGTACCGTACAGTAGGAGTTGCGCAGGATCTGATGTCGCCTGCCACGTCGAGAGCTGACGTGTTGCAAATATACGTCTTGTACAGAAGTATGTACCGGTATTCTCTACATACCGTACTGTACTCAGCATTCCGGAGATGAGGGCTTGTGCTAATACCAAGCTTGCAGATGGGCCACTGAATGGTGAGCAGGAAGCGAATGCTCACAGTCAGCTTGAAGCCGCACATGAACACAATGTGGAAGTGGATCAGGGGGGTGAGCTGCTTGAACTGTTGTTGTTGTGAGGTCAGGAAACGCTTGATGTTCCGTGTGTGTGGATCCCAACTGGGATGAATTCATCACCGTCACGAGTTCATCATATCGTAGGTTCCTCCAGTGTTTCGTTTTGTCGAAGACTGTGCGTTCAATTCATCATCTTTGATTGGATGTTCTCCATGCTCTTGCAATCCACACGGCAGTTCGCGGCATGAGCCACTCAAACGGCGTCAATAGTAATAGTTTGAGGTGATCATAGTGCATCACGAGATGAGGACAAATCTCCAAGGTCCCAAGCACATGAACAGCGAAACGCAAACATCCAATCTATTATCACGAGCGATCACCTCTATCTACCATACGCTACTCGCCTCTCTCGTGTTCCTTGGCTGCCTCTTGGGCTGCGTCATTCATTCGCAGCATCTCCCGCTGCACGAGTCGCTCGTATTTGTCCTTTTCGAGCCACGTAACATCGAGGCCGCGTCGCTCTTCTTGCAATGAGAGCTGCTCTCGCACCAGTTCAAAGTAGGCCTGGCGAAGCTTGCGACGTGTATCCGCACTCGACGGCGATCCTTCTTGCTGCGGTTTGAACTGGTTCACTGTGCGTTTGAGCTCTTGTGCCAGTCGCTGTTCTTGCTGTTTCAGTGTGCCGATAGATTCCTTCAGCTTTTGACGGAGTCGCGCCATGGACTCGCGGTGCTTGCGTCGCCTCGTCACAGAGTCGCTCGAGTCTCCACTGCTGCTGCTGTCGCTGCCTTCACTAAGTCGAGTACTGTACTCGCCCGTGAGCAAACGCAACTCGCAGTCGTCGAGATGCTCGCTTGGACCGAGGCTCTCATTGAGAATGCTGCAGCAACAAAGGAACTGGGTCACTTGGTCGACTGCTGCCGTATCGGCGTCAGACTGTCGATTCTGCGTGAGTGTCGGCGAGTCCATTGTGCGCGGTAGAGAAGCAGAATGCTGGAGAATTGATTGAGAGGAAGTGTAGAAATTACGAACTGAATAGCCAGGTTTTGACGTCGCGGTGGGCTCCAAACAACGGCAAATGGCACTCCCAAAAAGCTTGCATCCCTTCCACTCCACGCATGGTTATGGAGCTACGAACCATTCTCTTTTTGTGCGTCAAAGGCCCTCAACAGCAGCACGTTTGGTTTGGTCGCCTGGTATGGTGTGGTGTTCTGGCATTTTCTGTGCTAATTCTGGATCAAAAGGGGATGAGAAAGGCGCCACTCAGAAGGCTCTCAGCCAATCAGATGCCAGTTTGCGACGACCTTGAAGTGAGCAACACAGAGGGCTGGGTGGGCCACGACTGGTGCCTGACCTCAGCGTGTTCACAACCGAAATGGATACATGGATGTTGTAAACACAAGTGGCTTCACAGCGGACGGCAGAGCCATACTACCCCCATGGGGGACTCGGTCTCAAGTCTGCGATGGGGACAGTACGGTTCGGTTCGGGATGTGAGTGGACCAACGCGCGGGTACGCCAGCGCACCACACACCCAGCGATTGCTGCATTCGCATTTAGCATTGGTGTGTGCGTGGTGAAGCGTGCTGTCTGTTAACGGGAACTAGGCACGTTTGTTGTCGTTACTTTCCCAATCGTTTGAGTCTAGAATACAGAACCTCTAGTCCCACTGAGTCATCAAAATGCTTGCAGTTTGGCTACACAGAAGCATCTTGTGGTGCCCAGGCGTCAATGCTATTGAATTGGAGCGCCTTCGGATGGAGATGTTGCCTGCGGCGATTCACAGACAGCAAGAATGCTATGCATTCAACATGATCATTCAGTATTTCACAATGCGCTCCCACGCCAACGCGTGGAGAGTGGGAATAATCCATGCATTGTATCGTGGGGTGTTCCTAGACTTCTTTTGTCAAGTAAAGAGGGGTCGTATGTGAGTTCTCAGAGTTCGTACGATAGCATAGAGACTTGCAGTACAGTATTCGGATACTGCAGTTTTCTACCACTTTCCCTCTAATATAATAGCGAAGCGTTGCTGCTGTTGGCCATCAATCTTTAAAGCGAGCTACAATTGGAAAGTTCCCCGTTCCACGGCTTCATTGCTTTGCCTGGACTTCCAACGGCCTTCTGTGTCCTGCCTTGGGCTTGTAGCTCGGCATCAACAGGTACGTCTTATGCTGTAAACTTGACCCTTCGATCAAACTAGTTTACGCCGTAGTCCCGGGCGGAAGAAGCCGCATGACGCGCTAATCACCCCGTACGTGACGACTCCACGCGCAGTCTTTGCGACGCAATAGATGTGAACGTGGTCGTGTAGCCGCGTGTCTTTGCTTCATGTCCTTCGCGATGTCCTTCGTGAGAAAAATGTACCTTTCGGGTGAGGATGGTAGCTTCTATGGGATGGGAATGTCCTTCTAGATTCGAATAGTATCTATTGCACGCTAGGCAACTTCCCATAGCGCCAAGGCTGCATTATTACTCGATAAAATATTTTATTGCTTGTGCTTGATATTCACCCAATTCGACAAGTTATACTGCCTCGTCGACATTGGTATCCGCTTCGTCAAACTCTTCTGCTGCTGCGTTCATACGATCCAGCTCCCGTTGGACTAGTCGCCCGTATTTGTCCTGTTGAACCCACGTCTCGTTCAGATTGCGTCGCTCGGCTTGCAGTGCGAGCTGCTCTTTTACAAGCTCATAGTAGGCGAGTTGTAGCTTCAGCTTGGCTTCCGTTGGCTGTGTTGGTGGCTGGAAATTGGCGACTGTGCGTTGCAGTGTGCGAGCCAACTGCCGTTCTTGCAACTGAAGAGTTCCAATGGAGTCTCGTAGTTTCTTGCGGAGCCGTGCCATCGACTCGCGATGCTTGCGTTTCTTGGGCGAGTCCCGTGGAGTGCCAGCACTGCCTGTGCCGTCGCTGTGAGTATCCACCGGACTGTCACCGCTCAGCGGGACGCTGAACTCGCCCTTGAAAAGCTTCAGCTCGCAGTCGGCCAGGTGCTCATTAGGCCCCAGCGTATCGTCCAGGATACTGCAGCAGCACAGGAACGAAGGCAAGTCGTCGAAGACATGGCTAGCACCCTCGTTAGTCTGCTGGTCTTGTGTGGTAGTAGTGAAGGGTGTGGTAGTAGTAGTGGTCATTGTGAAGGAAATCGCCAAGTGACTCGAGGGGCTCTGCTTGACGAGCCACAGTCCCAACTGCTCCAATGACTGGCGTGGGGATCCTACAAGCAGAAGCTAGAAAGCCCTGAGACGGCTCTGGTACAGTGCCGGTTCGGTGGCTGGGTTTCTCACTCTTTGGCATCGTTGAACAGATTTCAGCCAATCAGATCACGGTATCTGATTGGCTCCAAAAATGCGAAGAGCTCACTTCGACACAGACTACACTAAGTGACGCAGACGAGCCGACTTGGGCGATCTCGCGTGTTCAGCAGACGAGCCGGTTGAGTTAGCGTTATTTTCGACTGGATGCCTACAGTGCTTTCATATTATTTTGAGCTGTCAGTGTTTTTTCAGACCGCGATCGCATATACGCCTCAGCATCGGGGAGCTCTTCTCGCGCTGGACTTGTAGACTGTAGAGAGAGTGATCTCTACTAACGCGTGCGAGTGGCTACAGGACGCCGGCTCTCGCATTTTGCGTGAATACTGAAAGCGAGTACTGTACCCGTACTGTTATTTGTAGGCTGTGTGAGCTGGAAGGAACAGTGTCGTTCCTTCAACGGCGTACAGTTCTGTATTGCGCCGATGGATCTTTGTGTTGATTAGGGACGCTATCTGGGTACGGAGCGTATACCTGTTTGAATGACTGGTGATGCAGTCGACTTGAGGGGTCTTTTCTGATTTCACCTTTTTTTTCTTCAGTCAACGTGGGGAGCCTCGCGTTTACACAACCTTGCGTCTGCCAGTCGTCAGGCCAACCAACGAAGAACGTGAAAGACGATAGTCCTGCGCGTTAGCTTAGCAGCTCGACTAGGAAAGATACTGTTTGAGAGCCTCCTTCGATCTACCGTCTTACAAGATGAAGCTGGGGTCTGATAGTAGAAGGACAACTAATGACCTCCTTGCTCTTCACCTTCGCGAGGACCAGTCCACTGTAGGAAACACCAACAATGAGGATCGAGTGCCGCGAAAAACGAGGTAGGCCGTGAACACCCTTTGCCACCACACAATCTAAGGAGTCTAGCGAAGAAAGTTCACTGGCAGTGCAGGGGTCTCTTTTCAAGGAGAGGGGGAAGCACCCGTGTGACTTCCAGCCTGCTATCCGCCTCGATCTGACCGTCAAGCACAACGAAGCCCCTGCGCTGACGATCCGAACAGCTCCAGCACCATCCACAGAAGTGGAGATGGGATGGGGTCAGGTCAGGCAGACTCTGTCACAAACTCATCCCACTCCATAATCGACTTGGTAATCATGCTCCGGATTACCTTGGCATCAACCGACTGATTGTGCCAAGTAAACAATTCGCTTTCGCAAAGGGGGCTTATGCCAGTAAATTTCTGTTGGGTGGCTTCGCCTGGATGCAGAACGGAACGCGTAGGCGCCGTCGGCCGCCATCGGCAGATTACTTGGCATTTGTCTTCGCCGTCTATTCACTGGCTCGAATCCTCGAAAGGTCGTGGCCTTTTGTCCAAAGGACAAGTGAATCCTCAGCACATCCTTGCTGCGGTGCAGCTTCTCAGCTTCTCTGCTGCCTTGAAGTCCGCATAGACTGATCGAGAGTCGAAGCCTTCTTTTAGCGGTGACTCAAGCCTCACCCGCTCCGCTTGCACAGTGTGAGCACAGCGAAGGACTTTGTTTTCCCACAAGATATGAAGTTAATTGTGCGATAAATTATGCTGTTTTTTTTAACACTAGATCCCAAAGTCTCTGTGGGGTTTCTTTCTTCTCTACAAACTCTGTAAACTCTGCTGCTGCGTCTTCCACCCGAAGAATCTCTCGCTGCACTAGTCTCTCGTACTTGTCCTGTCGGATAGATGTCTCCACTAGATTGCGGCGTTCCTCCTCCAAAGCGAGCTGCTCGTTCACGAGCTCATAGTAGGCTTGCTGCAACTTCAGCCGTGGGTCTGTCGGCTTGACGTCAGCACAGTGGAACTGAGCCACCGTGCATTGCAGTGTGCGGGCCAGTTGGCGTTCTTGTAGTTGAAGAGTCCCAATAGACTGGCGAAGTCTCTTGCGAAGGCGAGCCATGGCCTCGCGGTGCTTGCGTCGCTTTGCACCGGTCTCGTTGCCCTTGTAGCTGCTGTTCTCGCTAGTGTCGTCACCTGACGGCAGGCTGAACGCACCACCACCGTAATACGGAAGCTCACAGTCGGCAAGGTGCTGGTTTGGACCCAAGGTCTCATCTAACAGACTGCAGCAGCAGAACGAAGGTGGCAGGTCGTCGAGTGGACCGTCGTCAAGACGTTCTTGTGGCTCTTGTGAGATCGTGGCAAAGTCGATCGTGACGAAGCTTAAGCCCAATAAAGGCGAGGAAGATGGGGAGGCAGTGGTTGTCGTGGGCATGGCGATGGAAATGACGGAATGAATGAATGAAGAGATAAAGAGAAAGAGGGTTCAGCTAGTGCAGTGAGACCCACGGCAACGCCAGAAGCCAGGCAAATGCGAGAGGCGCGACCAGGATTTCCTGGGACGAAAGACTTCCGCATCTTCGCAGGCCCACTGACTGGGTTCAGTACAGTTAGTGGAGCTGCTGCTTGAACAGGTTTGAGCCAATCAACGAAAGGCTCCTAGACGGTTTCAAGCGCAAAGACACGCACGAAAATGTACCGAGGCTTTGACACAGAGACCCGGCAGACGAGCCAGTGGATGATGTGCGTGTTATGGGGCAGACGAGCCGGATGAGTTGTCTACTGTGTTTAAACGGCATTGCCCCGTCTGATGGGCCACTCCAGTTGCGGTGGTCCACACGTCTGTAGACTTCAATGAGGACCAAGAAGGGCGCCATGTTCATTGCGTGTGGTCATCACGAGGGGCTTATGCTGACACACTATTAATAGGGGCTAAAGTACAACTAGATGCATGGGGGTTAGGAAAACCTGTTTTTTCAGCTGTGTACCAATGCCTTTGTGGTGCTGTGCGGTTGAGTAGAAGATCAAAACACTCGATCAATGGCTCTGGGAAACTGGAAGGCGCAGTTACTGAAGTACGATGCGGTGCGTCATGTAATTAACCGCCAGGGCCTCTGTGAGTGATCAAGAATCACGATTCACGATCAAATATGAGCAGCGCACCAGAGTAATTCAAATGTCTGCTTCTAATCGCGAAAATCTGGTGTCAGACGGACGGTACGCTGTAGCAGGAAGCAGACTGGCGAGAGGCTGCGGTGGAGTGTATTTTGTACACTGGTAGAGGCTGACGCTCACTTCCTGACGTTACAGTGCAGCCTTCCTCGAACTTGTCGTTGTGACGGAGATCTTGACGCTGAACGCGCGGGGCTGCACTTGTACCGGGTACATACATGGCTTCGTTCTGCCAATGAGTGTTCCCAAGTCGGAACGACAACGTGCTTGGCTTTAATCTGACTCGAACCAACGGAGACCAATGGAGTGCTCCCATAAAAGAGAGCCATTCCTGTCGGTGTACAAGAAGAGAACAGTTGTGGGCATCAGCCAAATGAGAAGTGCCAGAAGCCACCACCACGTTCAAGATGGACAGGTCTCCGATACCACGAGAATCCTGGTGGGGAAGTGAGCAGGCGAGGCTTTTAAGTTCTACATACTCTCTTAAGCATGCACGAGCAGGGCATGAGGCTGGAAGGGAGGACTGCGATACTTAGTCCATAATCGAGGTCGCGATCATCCGTCCGATTACCGTCGCATCAACAACCTGATTGTGCCCTGTAAACGACAACCTTCCATACGACAAGTTTACGCTCACTCATCTCATGGAATAATTCCAGTCGAGAGGAGACGTAAGCGAGCTTCTGTAGACAAGCACGATCACTGTGGGTCGGTTGTGTGAGAGGATAGGCTCCACGGTACCCAACGACGCAACTGGACTCGACCGGAACGATAACAAACCGATCATTTCAAGGGCCACGCTCCAGACAGCGTACCACGTTGAAACTCCGCGTGAGGACGTCGAGCGAGAATAGCGATCGTGGAAGGCAGGGTGCCTGACCAAAAGCGGAGCTCATCACGGCAGAAAGGACGCGACGCACCGTACAACATTGGCATGGTCGCATAAAAATCAAGTCAGGCATGAAGGCAGTTATCACCGCAAAGCCACGAACCAGAAGCGACAGGAGACAAATGTAAGCACGCCACGATTACCGCGATGGTTTGTGTGTAAGCGGGCTTCGGTCATCGCCGACGGATTACATGGGCTGTTTTCGGCTGTCCTGAAACGACGCCGTGAGGAAGTTATGCACTACAGTACTTCTAAAGTACTACACTCACTCGAAGTACTTCGAAGTACAACTCAGTCTATATGTGTCTAATAATGACACTGTCTACGCAGATTTTGTTTTGGAACTGAATGAGAGAGCACGGTAGTAGCGTTTCCATTAGGCATGGTATAACGAAGAGCTTGTCGCGCTATCGTCTATGGAAGTGGAGTTTTTGCCAGAAAAATACACAGTTTTTGAGTCATTTATCGTAAAGTTACTTGAGGTTTAGTGTTTTAGGTCAGCGTCCGTCTCAGTCGCAGCCTCGGCTGCTGCCTCCATCCGAAGCAGCTCCCTCAACACGAGCCGCTCGTACGTATCTTTCTCTATCTAGGTAGCCTCCAGATCGCGTCGCTCGTCTTGAAGAGCGAACTGTTCCTTCACCAGCTCCAAGTGGTCTTCTCGAAGCTTTTGTCGTGCGTCGGAAGAAGGTTTCGACGTGGGCTGGGAGTTACACTGATCCACACTCTGGTGAAGTGGTCGAGTGAGCGTGTTCAGAACACAGACGAGCCGGATGAGATATCTGCTGAGGCACACAAAATCTGCCTCGTCTGATCGTCATGATCTTCTTCTCCGTGGCAAAGGCACGCAGCGTTCTGAGCCGCTTCAAGGCCGGTGGGTTCGTTTGTTGTACCGGTAGAGTAGTGAATTGACCGTAATCGAGTTGGTGATCACGCGTTGGTCTACAGGGCGTCAACCGCCTGGTGATGCCAAGTCATCAACCGACGTTGACGACTCGGTATGATGCCGGAGGGTGCGGCTTCTTCGCGGAGGAAACTCGGAAAGAAGGTGAGGTGGCCCACGACTCTTGGGACTCAGTACCGTGGAGACCACTTCAGGCTCTTTGACTGGCTTGAGGTCTTTGATGTAACTGAGGAGCGACCTTCATGATGTTAGCTGCGTCGTTGTGATGTGAACTGTGCGTGTAAGAGCTGTTTACCACGGCTGATCACTCGTTGTAGGGTTTAGACATGTCTTCAAGCTCAGATTTCGCTCCAGGATAGCAGCAGCGATGGGAACGGAGTAACTTCATCGAAGACAGAACAATACAAGCGAATTTAGTTGACGCAATGTATTTATCCCAATACTCAGTGTTCACGACAATTGAGCCCACCGCTTGCTGTTTAAGGGAACTAGAGACACTATACAGTACGCAAACGCTCGGGTCCGTAGTACACGATCGACGCATCAGTTGTTGAGGAACGACAGCAGTCGCGGCGGCATGACCAAGTGCTCCCAGCGGATGAGGTGTGCGCCGAGTTCGATCATGAAATACTGGGCCTGCTCGTCGCTCATGCACTTGGTGACGTTGCCGTAGTCGATCTCAAAGTTCGAATCGTCGAGCTGCACGAACGAGATGAACGCCATGCCTTCCGTGATCCAGAAGATCTCTGGACGCGGCATCATCTCGCGGATGACACTGTGGCGTGGCGTGTCCACGGCAATCATGAGCACGTTCGAGCGCAGGTACCGGTTGCCATCGTCAGCCGTGTACTTGTCCTCCAGCCGACTCAGCAAGTGCAGATACCGCACGTTCGTCGTGCCCATCGGGTCCGGCGCATTGCGCAGTGACACTTGGTGTTCATTACCGAACGTCTGCAGTGTGTGGGACACGAACTTGGTCCGCTGGATGCGAGAGTACTGCTCCTGGGACCCGAGCGAGTCGTACGCGAACTGTGACAAGCTGCGGATCGTGTTAACGGCCTCGCCGTCGGCACAGCGCACGCGCTTGGTGAACCGCACGCGTGAGACCAGTGGACCATCGGAGCCGTCTTCATTGTACAGTCTCTCCAACGCACGCTGCGCGTTCCAGCCAAAGCACTCGACCTGGCGCATGCCCCACTCGCCTCTATTGAAGGCGTCCTGCAGCTCACACACGCGCTTGTAGCTGTCGTCCATGAACGCGTCGCACTCGTCGCGTGTGAACGGCTCAAAGTAGAAAGGCGGCTCGTCTTCGGCAAAGTACGTGAAAAACCCACGGAGTTCCGTGGGCTCTCCTGCAGGCTGCAGGAGGCTGTCGTCGTCCACGACTTTGAGAAGCCCGAGCTCGTGGTGGAGTAGAAGCTTGAGCTTGATGAACTTCTCTAGTTCCTGCTGCAAGTGCTTGTTTTCAGCGCGACGCAGTTCGGCTTCGTCCACGAGGTTTGAAAAGATCTCTTGGAATCTCGCTAGTCGTTCCGAGGGCAGACTAAATTCCGGTTCCGGTTCACCGCCTGGGTCGTAGTGGAGTGTGTCGTTTAGACCAATCGAAAAGCCGCTGAGTAAGATCGCGCGTCTAACTGCGAGGCGCTCTTCCAGCAGCAGCTCGAGCTTCTGGTGGAGCACCTTCATACTAGCGAGTGACTGCTTCTTGCGCTGCCTGAACGCGACCATGTGATCGCGGAAGTACTCGCGCTTTTGCTGCTGGGCGGCTTCTTCGCTTGCGGGGTCTAAAATCCATCCCTGGCCGACTAACGCCGGTGTACCGCCGCCGTCCGAGTTAGACGCGTTTGACGTCGCGTCGGCGTTGGGTGACGCGCCGCCGCCCCCGCAGCCTGCCGTGTTTCTACGCGGCGCACGCGTGGCCGTCGCTGGGCCACCGACGCGTGGCATCTCTTGCTTGGTTTGCTGCTGTCTTCCGTGTGTGTGGCGAAGTTGGAGACTGGGGAGATCCAAGCGACGATGGGTCTAACCTTTAGACGCGGAGGAGCGCAACAGCGCTGCTCGAACGACCAAGTGCTTCAAAAAAATTGTCTGGCAGTCCCTCGTCGGGACAAAGATAAGGAACCCGAGAGATGGCTAGAGCCACAATAAAGTCTAACTGAAGGACAATACGTGAGTACTACGCCACCGAATAATGAGGCGATTGGGTGTGCGATTCCATGGAATGCCCTGACGTCTGCGCTGACGCCAGTCGATCTGTGAGCTGGTGCTGTCGTGGGTGTCATCCACTGTGTAGAACCATAGTGGGAGGAAGGCGCTTTCGCCAGTGGCGACTCGCACGCACGTTTAGACGGAAGCGTGACGCTGTGCTGCCCTGATTTGCGCTGCTTTTCTGCTTATACTGATGGCAGAGCCAGAGCCGTCGAAGAGTTAGATCGTTCGGCTCAAGTCGTCGAAGATGGGCTCGCACTTCGAGCGACTCGAGCCTGGCGATGATTTCCCTTTATTCGTTATTAGAGGTATATTACCAGCGGTCGACTGTTACCGACGCTGTTCGATAGAAGGTCTCAATCGGTTATAAGAGGTCACAGCTGCCTAGTTGAACTGGACCTTTTCACGCGAGAAAGGCGGCGCGGGCCATTTGTTCCAAAAGCATTGAGCCTCAATTTATTCAAGGCTGGGTAAGGAGAAGGAAGAGCTGGGAGACTCTGATCATGCCGCAACTTGCGTCCCGCAAGGCAAATGGACTCTCTGATTATTGAACAGAGGACGTTGAAGATTTGGACATCACTTCGAAGAAGCAGAAGCGACGTTGCTTCTACAAAGTCCACAGAAATCACAGGCACGTGGGCCACGTGCCCATGAAAGACATTCGATGCTCGCGAATCGCGTGGGGAGCTTTTGCAGACTGGAGGAGTGTGTGGAGGCTCTTCGTGCGCAGCTCTTTGATTGGGATCAGGTTGTAGGGTCGTTGACCACGCCTAATGAAACTGCCTTCGGCCATCCGTCGCTTGCTAGTGAAGTTGAACAGCCAAGTCCGCAGAATGTGGCGTGACGGAAATGATGAGAATGTTGCCATGCAGTGAGGGCCACGACATGAAAGATATGATGGAGGCTCCATCCTGGAACTGCTGCTGCTCCGCCAGTAGATGCACCACGACCGCCAAAGCAAAAATGAGAAGAGCACGCTGGAACCTGAACTCGGCGAGCCTTTGCAAACAAAACGAGACGTCAGCCGCTTCACTAGATATTCACGTTCAGTTCAAATGCCACAGATCACCTTTCAACACGTCGCTGGCAAAAAATGTGTCGTCGAACATCTTCTGCGTCGTCGTGTTTGTCCACGGTCAGGTACTTCGTCGTATTTGGTTCTTCGCCTCTTGTTGTCGACGGTGACGAGATTACTGGCTGCAGAATTCGTATCAGCACTGCTGGTAGTTCCCTCGTGTGGAGCAGCTTGCTTGACTTGCCATTACTGGAAGAACACGGGGCCCGTTATGGTTGCACGGGCCCCAACCGTGCTCTTCCATGCCAGTCTGGGATCCGACCCGATCCAACATCGATGGTGCCACGGCCGTATGCGAAGGAGGTGCTCGACGACTTCCAGAACTTTAATGAGCGAGGCGCGGCTGGCGATTGTTTTCAACTTTCATGTTTGTGCTGAGTCAAATCGGCTTCCTGTTTGACGCGTAGTCCACCGCGTCACACAGCGTCGGGTCCTCATCACTTGGTGAAATTTATGTTGATGGGCGACGAGCTTGCAAGCGTCGACGGACAATGCGAGGAAAAACGCCCCTCTCACGTTGGAACGGGACGGGACGTGGTTCATTGTTCGTTTCTGTCAATCAGGGACGCGACGCTGTCGGCGATCGGAGCTTCTCGATACCGTAATTCCTCGGCGATGACTTCACGACAATGTGGCGAGGGCCGTCACTCTCATACTCTCTCCGCGGAGCAAACAGCTTGATTCAGTGGCGATGGCGTGGCGTGGCGACTACGACGAGCTGCTCGATGGTGTCTTGCCGATGTCGCTTAAAGGCGAGGACTTTGTCCTGGGTGACACGTCCGGTGAAGATGACAACGCCTCGTCGCTATCAGTCTCCGACGGTGACAGTGACGAAGACACCGAAGAGGAAGATGAGGAGGAAGACGAATTCACCGCGTGGAACTACCCTCGCAGGAGGAAACCGCGCCGCCGGGCCTCTGCTGCCACGGAAGCAAGCGTCATGGCCCCAATGCGACTGGCGGAACAGGTCGAGGAGCTCCGTCGCCGTCATTACGAGCTGCAAAGCCTGCACCTGTCGAGGTCGCTGAACTCGGATCGACGAGACCGACTGCTGACGACTGCACTTGAGTGTTTCGACACATTCCGCGTGGGCTTCCTGTCGCCGCGTCTGCCTGATATCATGCAGTACGCATCGACCACGACGTGCTTTCGTACGGTGCGGGTAGCAGCCACGGCACCCACACACTGATTGAACAGTGGCAGCGCTACACTCGGATACTTCCGTCAATCTCAATTCGTGTGCGCTCCACCAACTGCACGATCCCATGGACTACGAACACCTTGAAGCAAGCGCGGCGGATCCCTCCATCACGACTTGCATGATTGACACACACGGCACGTTGAGTGGCTTGATCTCGAATTACGCCTTGCGCACGATCCTGCCGCATCTCCAGCATCGTCTCGACCTCACGCACAAGCTTCTTAACAAAGAACTCAACTGTCCGATCTCGCTGCGCTTCTACTTCAACGGTCGTGGCCACGTAAGGCGACTTGACTTCCATGCTGACTTCTTCAACGCCTTCGGTGCGGTGCCTGGCGTCGGCCTCGTCGACCTCGTGCAGATCTTGGACCAAGCTATGAGGGGAAAACTGCATGTTGCCTGAAGTTGTGGAAGTCGAGGAAGATGGTGGCGAAGTCGATGAGTCGAAGTTCTCTGAGTGATGGCAACATTGCATATTAGTAACAAAAAGCTAGGGAAAACGTACCGTGTTCGTGAACTGCCTTGGAACAAACAAGCTTGCATGACAAGGATTGGCTCTGGTGCTGCGGTGAAAAGGTCAAAAATGGTCGTTGTCGGTAAATTAAATCAGCATGCGCCGCCTAGTGCAGCTTGAGAGGGTTGATTGTCCACGCTCGCGTCTTGATTAGCACGTCCATCAGCGGCTTCTCCCGCTTGAAGACACGTAGCCAATCACCCGCGACCCCCTGCAAGTGTTCTCGTGGGATCGATGGCTGCGTCGAACTGGTGTCCACGACGCGCTCGCACTCGCTTCGAAGTTCCTTGAACTTCTTGGTCTGGTACAGCTCGATCCAGCGGTTCGCAGCGAGCTTGAGTTCAATCGTATCACGACTGTCCAATGGAAGATCCGACGAGTGGGCACGAATGATCGCCGTCTCGTAGTCAGCACGCGCTTGGTCAAACTTGTAAAGCAGACTCTTGAGATCCCCACGAAGTACGTGGGCTTGAATCCATTCAGCCGATGTATCCTGGTCAGCGGCGGATGATTGCACAGCAGCATCGCATGCTTCAATGGCCGCCAACTTGAGGGCCGAGTCGTTCTTCGTCTTGATTAGCTTGTGGAACAGCTCGAAGCAGTCAGCGAGAAGATGGGTCGTGGTAAAACGCTGGGCAACTTCGTGATCTTCTGGCTGCGGTGTGTAATTTGGCACGTCACCATCGACGGCCTCGTCTGGCTTCTTCTCAGTTGCTAACTCGTTCGCAACTGGTTCGGCGTCATCTCCAACGGACAGAGCTGGCGCCGTGGCTGTCCCGTGACTGGCAGGAGCTGACTCGACAACGACTTCGACTTCGATGACTTCAGTCTCGACCACGACTTCAACAGTTGTCGTCACAGCCGTCGCACTGTCACTAGTCGTCGTCTCTGGAGTTTCACGTGGCTCCTTTGGCTCCCCGTCTGAAGAGACGACAACAGTGGTTGCTTCATGCTTCTCTTCCCCCTGGTTCACTTCCTCGATGCGTATGCGCTGATTCACTTCTTCCTCCTCAATATCTTGCGTTGGCTTCTCCACTGGTGCTGGCTGCGTCGGTTCCTGCTTCTGTGCTGGCTTGGTCTTCACAGGTTGCTTCGCGGAGATCGACTCGGTCTTGGACTTGAAATACTGCGAAGGCCACGTTACCACTCGCACGACCAGGTTCTCCGTCCACACGGTCCACCACAGCGGACTACTAGCGTCCTTGACCGACACTGGCGTTGAACTGACCGTCGTTGGGGCTGACGCTGTCGCTGGCTCAGCAGGCGTGTCTGTGGGCGTGACAGTGACGGTGGAAGTCGGTGCTCCGACCATCAAGCGGATGAAATACGCGGCCGCCAGCACCACCAACACGATCGAATACTTCGTTTCTCGCTTGCGTTCGCGACGCAGCTTGCGCTTGATTTCTGGCATCGCCGGCGAGTCGATGCGGCAGCCGTAGCGTTCCACGTGTTCGCGGTTCTTCGCCTCGTACTGTGTGATCCACGCGCGTTTCTCCTGTTCCGAAGCCCACAACTCGGCGTCCTGGTCGTCAAACTCGCCGTTGTCTTCCTCATCGCTGAGAAACAAAAGCTGCTTTGCGTACGCCGCCATGGGCATCAGCAGACTGCGCATGCTGGTCTCTTCGTCGTCCAAATCGCTGTCGGAATCGTCGCTTTCTCCGGAGGATTCCGCATCCGACGCATCGTTCGGGTCGTATTCGTCGTCATCTTCGTCGTCTTCGTCGCGATAGCCCTCAGCAAAGCCATTAACATCGACTGCGTCTTCATCTTCGTCGTTTGAACCCGCCAAATTGCCGTTCATTTCGCCATCTTCGCGTGCTTTAACTTGCTCTTCCGCGTCAACGGCCGCATGTTGCCGAGTTTCCTTTGCGAATAGCTTGGCGAAGACTGAGCCATTCGCGCCACGACGTGGCTCATTCTCACCGCCTTCTTCCCCACGATGCGGAGGTACATTCTCTTCCTCGCCTTTCCCCGCTGGTGACGCACGGCGGCTGCTCATCTTGGCGATCCGAGCGCGTAACCGGCACGAGCTGTGAGAGATTTCCGTGATGGCGAGGGCTTTCGGGTCGGAAACCACCAACAAAACCCACCCTCTTCCCAGTAAGTACGTATCTTGCTTAGGTGCGATGCGGAAACTGAACCGGTAAACTACCGATCCCATGTACTGAATTACCCGCAAAAGAGTCAGATGCTCCTGGAAAATTACTGACCACAAACGAGGACGAGGAAAAATAACCGAGCGAAAGAGTTGGCGCTTTCGCCAACGCTTTTCCCCAAGCATTCGCCAACGAAACTCGGTCGCCATCTCAAACATGTACATGTCCAGCTGCTGGACGCTCGCCTTGTGCGCGTCTCCCTGCGGCTGACTGAACGCGCCGCTTACTTGTGGCATCCCCACCTCTCTCTTCTTTCTCTCCGTGTGGCCTTTGCGCCCGTAGCTTCCCTCAAGAAGCACCATGTCCCGAGGAAACCAGCGTGATACCGACCGTGCTGTACGTCCATACCATATAACTTCAGTTTCTGATAGGAATACTCTAGAACTCTCAGCGAATATGTGCGTTTGATGAACAGCGTGCGCAGGCGCGTGCCAAGGCCAACGAGAAGGTGAACAAGGGTGACCCGAACGCGCGCCGCGAGGCCGACGCCAAGGCGCTGCAGGAGAAGATCGCCAAGAAGGCGGCCATGAAGGAGGCCGGCGCCACTGGCAACGCCAGCGCCAACACCAAGAAGAAGTAGACAATTGGACCACACCCACGTGTGTGTGTGTGTCTGTCTGCCGAACTTGTAAATGCCATTTCATTCATTCAATCATTGCATCAGTCATAACCTACATCCCCAATCTCAAATACCCACATAAATACCTACAATACTACTGACCTCCTCCACACCTACGGCTGCATGAAGCCGGAGATGACGCTGGCCTGCTGCAGCATAAGCTGCTGCTGCTGCCTCGCTCGGTCCCGCATCTCCGCGCGCATCCGGCGGTGCTGAATGACTCCATATACCACGCCAGGCACGACCAGCACACACAGCACGAGAGCCGACTGCGGATCGAACAGCGTCGTG
>JAADWY010000504.1:0-23888 GCA_023336355.1 Pythium dissotocum
CACCATCTTCATCTCCTTTTTTTCTCTATTCTAGTGCTGCCGTTCATTGTGTTCGCTGGTCTTACGATATTGGAGGCGAATGAGCTCCAAGCCAAGCGCCGCATGCAGCAGCGTGCTGTCCTCCGCGTGAGTCGATCCGTGTACGAGCGTTTAGATCCAGAGGTGCTTCAGCTCTTCCTGTCGGATCGAGACTTCACGAGCACTGACTACGAGCGCCTCATGCAGCTTGAAGCTTTCAACGAGAAGAAGAAGTCTGAAGGAGCGTCCGAGGCAGACATTCGACGACTCCCACTCGTTGCTGTCACGTGAGTCTTTGCCGATCTTCCATTTTGCGATTGAACCCTGTAGACTGACTGTGGAAATTCTGCAAAAATGCAGCCAACAAATGATCGGAGCGTCCAAGAGTCCACGCTGCTCGATCTGCCTCGTGAACTTCGAAGTGTCAGAGCAAGTGAGAATGCTGCCGTGTTTCCACCACTTCCACCCTGGCTGCATCGATACGTGGCTCAAGGAGAAGGCGCAATGCCCAATGTGCAAATGCGCGATCCACGCATGAAGAAAACCGATCTAATAGGAAATGAAGACAGCAAGCCGTAAAACGAGTAAGTATTGTAGATGTAGTAAGGGTAAACGCTAAACTGTACATGCATAGTGTTGTCAAGTCCACAAAATGGGTCAACCATGTTCTCATTAGCATTTCTTCGATGGTGTCGTTACCCAATATTTATTGGTCTTGTTGCAATTTATTGGAATCGGGTTACGTTGAGGTACGAAAATACCGATAAAGATTCGGTAAACCGCTCGCTTCCCCATTCTTTTTCTCTTCGTTCGCTGGAAACGTCGAAGAGCTAGCTACAGGACCGCGACAGGCGGACGGAAGAATGGGATATCCGAGCGTGAACGGCGGCATGGCGTTCAACGCCGAGAAGCTGGAGAAGCTGCTGCGCCACGCCAAGGTCACGCAGCAGAGCATCCAGACCGTGTCCACGTGGATTCTGGACCGCCGCGCGTGGCTGAATGAGATCGTGGACGTGTGGGTGCGGCTGCTGCGCGAGAGCGACGCCAGCCACCAGATCGTGTACCTGTACATCGCCAACGACACGATGCAGGTCGGCGTGCGCAAGTACGGCAAGCACATCGCTGAGATGTTCGAGGCGAAGCTGCTGGAGATCGTGCAGTTTGTGATGGGCGACTGCGATGAGAAGGTCAAGCGCTGCATGATCAAGATCATCGGCATCTGGAAGGAGCGACACACCGTCACGCCACCGTTGCTTGATATGCTGCAGAACGTGTGCGCCGGCAAGCCACCAGTGTACGTAGTTGTGTGGGTATGATGAAAGGGCATTGAATGGCGTCTGATACGTTGAAATTGTGAATGGATTGTAGACCGGAGGCACCAGAGAAGGAGACGCTGAGTGTGGAAGACCAAGTGCGCACTGTGCATGAAGCGTTTATCCAGGAAGTGGAGAGCGATGCGACCGTGGGAGCGATTCTGTCCGAGTTGACAGAGGTGGCCGAGTGGGACGCCACAGCAGTGATGAACCAGCGGTTACAGGACGTTGTGAGTGCGACGATCAGTGCGGACTTGCTCAGTGATCGCATGTTCCAGCTCGAGTCGAGCCTGAGCACGTTCCAGCAAGCGATCGAAGCGTACAACGAGACAGAGACACGAGCAGAATCCAAAGATGAAGAAGAAGCCGAGGAGAAGAGCGCTGGCGACATTGTGTGGGAGATGCTGGACCAGCAAGTGTTCGATGTCGATGTTGACCGAAGCCGAGAGCACGTGCAGACGTACCGCGACAACCTCGAGGCGCAGAGCGCCAAGCGAGAGGATCTCATCCAGCATTTGGAGAGCTTGAAGCTGCTTGATCCCTTCGAGGACGCTGTTTTCCACACGTCGCCGTTGCTGCGCAACCAACAAGCTGAGGCGTTGGAGCGGTTGCATGTTGTGTGCCTGAAGGCAGAGATCCTGGAAAAAGAGCGGGAAGCTGAACGAAAGTCAGCGTATGGTAGCCGACCACCGTTGATCCCTACTAGTGCAAGTCCACGCGGTGGCAGTACTGGAGGGCAGGACAGAATGCACGAATACCGTAGTAGTGATCCTGTGGAGTCGTCCTATTCACAGGTGTCGCCGCACCGCCCTGCCAACCTCCGTCGCTTCAGTAGCATGAGCGATGACTACGAGCGTCGCAGTGACGACCGGTACGGTGGTGACGGCGACTACAAGCGGCCCAAGCTCCAGCACTCGCAAAGTCTGGATGACTCTCGGAGGGATCGCCCGTCGCGATGGGACCAATCGCCTCGCGGTCGTGACCGACCTGTCCAATTCCCGGATAATGGTCATGGACGCGACTACCGAGGCGACTACGGACACAAAGACCGCTATGAAGACCGCTACGAAGACCGAGGACGAAGCCCGCGACACTACAGCAGCAGTCACTCCAACCATCACGACCAAGGCCAGCGGTGGGAGTCGAACCACTCCTACTCTCACGACGATGGACGACGAGACCACCAGCGACGATGGTAGTGTAGGGTATTGTAGTGAAGTTAGCCACCACTCAGGGTTATTAGCAGCGTGTAGCTTCGTCGACACTCCTTGGTTTCTCTTTTTCGTTTTGTCGATTTGTGTGCAAGTCCAACAAGCACGTTACTATTAGCCACCGTCGCACTCAATACATATCATTCCCATGCTCATGTGACTACGTTGTGTGCGTCCAGCTCATAGCTCTACAATGTCACCTTCCACCCTGATCATGTCTTGCGGATCAGCCGCCTCGAGAGCCATCGGCGCGTGAGCTCGTCCACCCGAAGCTGGTGAAGCAGCGGCCACCGCGACGGCGACGGGGCCTTGCGAGGCACTGTTCTTGGATGGTGGATCCTCTGCGTTCTCGTACGTCCGACGCGGTGACTGCTGCTGCTGTTGCCGTGTCTCCACTGGTGGAGGGCGTGGCGGCGGAGGCGTCGAATCCACGAAACTAAGCCCGGCAGGTGTCTCCTGCATGAAATTGGGCGTGCCTTCCTTTTCTTCGTCTTCGTCCTGGACAGAGCCACTAGCAGAGCCACTGTTGGATAAGCTCGACGCCGAGGAGCTACCAGACTGTGAACTGGAGCCAAAACTTGACGATTGCGCGTTGCGTTGCTGAGCGATGTCTCCGATAGCGAGCAGGCGACCGATGGGAGCTTCCTGCTCTTGTTCGGTGGTCGACGACCGGGTGTCACGACTGAAGAATCCACGGAAGGAGCTGCTGATGGACGACGCGAGCCGTGACATGTGGAAGTTCGTGACGTCGCCGACCGAAGGAGAGGCAAAGTACGTGTGGCACGAGCCACACCGCAGCCCCGCTGTCGCCGGCGGCACGAAGCACACGACCATACAGCCCGGACACTTGACGTTGATGTTGACGCCCATGTCTCTTGCCAGAAAGTTGGTGCTGTCTCGCAAGTCCGTGCTGAATTTCTCGAGCGTCGACCGCAACTGGTTGTCGCACTGCACGCACTGCATGTTGTCGCCATCGTTCAGAAAGCTACAGCGCGTGCAAAAGATCTGTGACGGCGCGGCGCTCGTGGCCATCAAAGAGAACGGCGTCTGGCACTTGCGGCACGCCTTGTCGCCTTTCTGGTTGACGTTCGAGCTGAGCACGCATACAAAATAACGTCAGTAAGACTGGCGTCTACATATAGAAGAACAATGGTGTCACGAACCAGCTACCGCATCGCCACATGCCGTTGGGGAATGCTTCATGCGCCGGAGGCTTCAGCTCAGCTCTGTTCATAAGATACCACATAGTCAGCACTCGTAGGACGAAAATCCATCATATCGTAAGGCTTACGTACTCGCACACGGCGCACACTTTCGCGTCCGCTGTATTCAGGAACGTACTGGAAACACACAACCGCAACGTCAGCCACTGCAGCCACAGACACTCAATCACCAAAGTACAGAACAACGCACCATAGTTCACACGCGATGTTCTGGGCCTTGGCGCCTGGGATGATCTTGGGCGCGTCGGGCACCGCACTAAATGACACAAACACGTCAGATTAAACCCGCTTCAACATGTCATTTCGCAGCCAAATCGCAGCTAAATCACGCACCTGGAGGACGCACTCATTGCAGTGTGCTGTCGAGTGTAGCAGGCGCTCTTTCTTCTCGCTAGACGGCTCGCGTCTCGCCAAATGAGCCCTTCGATCGAGCAGCTTTGATTGCTTCCTGGTCTTTCGTTCGTCTGCGTGTGTTCCTGCGAAGTTAATTCTTGTCCTGAGCCTCACCTGTCTCTTTTTATATCCGGGGTGCTGAATCCGAGCCATGTGGCACAAAGGCCGACAGAGAATTTCTGCGACACTGCGCGCATCAAATGCTAGAGGTTTGCATCAGACTCAGACAATTGATTCATTAGAGTGACAGTTCCAATGGGAGGGATAGTGACATGAAGTTGCACTTGCATTTTCGCCATGAACATGGAGGAAATGCGAGACGAAGGGAGCCACCGATATGGCGTCGTACGTGAGTTCAGCATGTCCCTACACACACGCATTCGAGATGCACACGTAGAGCCAATAGTGCGGGTGTTCATGCCTGGAAGTCATTGGTGACTGGTCAGCGTGTCCGTGCGAAGCGTCGCGTGAATCGGCGGGTATTTGCTCCCGCAGCAATTGAATCAGTGAGTTGAAGACGACGCGAGAAAGAGAAGAAGTTCACGACTAGCGACTGCGCCATGCCTCCGCGCAAGCAGAACTCGAGCCAGAAATCGCTCACGGCGGTGGTCGCGACGGCGTCGTCGTATGAGCGCAAGCCGCAGCCGTCGCCGATTCTGCCGGACAGCGCATCAGTAGATCCACTGTGGACGCCATCGTCAACGCCAAAAGAAATCTTCCCGGAATGGCCCAATGCGGCAGCGTTAGCGAGTGAAAACTGGGGGAACGAGGATGAGCCGTATGAAGATCCAGTGTCGCTACCCACTGAGATGTTTGCGTCGTCGCAAGACGTCGTGTGGAAGCGTCCAAGCCAGTTCCTTCCAGCGATTCCCGAGCCAACTTCCCACGCCGCTACATCTGCACTAGCGCCTGTAGTTCCCGATCCGAAGCATGCAGCGGCGAAGAAGCCAGCACCTGCAGCAGGTAAGAAAGCTGAGCCAGAGCCACCGAAGAAGCCCAAGGCACCCAAGTTTGCCCACATTGTGTATGTGCCTCCAAGCGAAACGCACCATCCTCAGGCTCCACTACACCAACAAGCTCATACGCCTTCGGCAATTGACCCGAAGAAGCATCCTGGTGGAGCTGCTGCTGTGTCCTATCCGTCTACACCCGCACCTACAGTCATTTCGCCGCCTCAGCCACCCCCTCGACGAATCGTTCGCGACTTTCGACGGCTCTGGAGTGACGAACAACAAGAAGAGTTGAGGCTGTGGAGGCAGGAGGAAGCGCGCATCGAGAAGCAGAAAGAGCGGCGAGAGAGTGACTACTTGGCGTTTGAAGACGCGACAGCGTTCATCATCAATAACCGCCCGAGGCAGCCTCTTCAAGAAGAGCCCGTTGATGCTGAAGACTTGGAAGATGATGGAGAGGACGATGAAGATGAAGGCGACCAGGGTCCTCCCGTGTTGGACAGCTCTCCGTACGGTGGCATTCTGCCTCCGTTACGGATGGATATCCCAGCAAATGCGATCGTCAAGCCCGAGATTCCACACGGAAAAGTCGTCCACGCTGACTTTGCGTCATATCTCCGCGTCGTCGATCAGCTTCATCAACGATGGGCTGGTGAGACGACCGGTGTCCCGTACCTGTGGGAAGCGATTTATCCGCAAGATGCTCAAGGCGTGCCGATGTACAATCCTGCAGGTAAGTATTCGGTCAAGCTTTTCGTCGGAGGAAAGTGGCGACGCGTTGACGTCGACGATAAGATGCCTGTGGACAACGAAAACCACATTTTGGTTGTGTCGAGCTCAATGAAGAACGAAATCTGGCCAGCAATTCTCGCGAAGGCTCTCTTGAAGGTGGTCACGTGGTTGGGATTCTCGTCCATGACGGACGGCAGCAAGAGTGATGTGGTTCGGTTGACGAGTGTGGTGGTACCAGCCCTCACGGGATGGAAGGTCACACGTCATTTGTCGGCTGCGCTGTCCAGCAGTGACTACCAGTCACTGCAAGAGGTGGGTTCGATGAGTCATGTGCCGTATAAAAGAGTAGTTTACTGATGGAAATTGTGTTCTGTATAGTACATCCCTGAATCACACGCATCCGACGCGCAAAACGAGCTCGTTCTTGATGGCGGCGAAGATGAGCCTCATGATTCGGCGGAGTCAGGTGAAACGGACCACTCACTCGAGAAAGTGGTCGGAAAGCCCAAGGTATGAGGCACCAAAGCTCAAGCTGATGCCCATGTCTCACACTAATTGGTTGTTTTTCTTTGCAGCCCCGAGCGATTGTCTGTAGCACTGCCGTGGATGGTTTGGGTGATCTTTCCTTTCGAGAGGCGTCGCTTCTGGTCGACATTGTAGCCGATTCCGGCAATCTCACGATCAAGGGCATCAACTTGAACGGAACCACCAGCTTCGCGGTGGAAATGCTCTCAGCCGAAGCAGCGACGTTCCTGATCGTTCATCCTCCAATTCGCTTCAGCGATTTGATCGCTGAGACGTGGCCAGCCGATTCGAACGGCATTGCCTCACCGTATCCAAATCCTGTGGCTCAGTTTTGCGTGATTAACAACATGAAGAAGCGCACTGGGCTCGAAAGCGACGAAACGCCTGCAGCAAGCACTCCAAGGAGCGATTTCGTCGACGTGGTGTTCACTCTGACTCGTACGCCTCCTCAAACGCAGAGTGTTGACAAGACGACAGAACTTGCCAAACATCTCAACGTGGATCCCGATGGAAGCGTCATCCTGCTTGAAGACATGGAACTGGAAGCCTATCGACGTCGGTTATCGGGTTCATCGATGTCAAGTTTGCCCCAGAGACGGCCATTCGTCTGTAAGGTTACCACAGCTTCGTCAGCCCGCCTTCGACTCCCTCGTGGTGAATACGACTCTGTCGCGTTCCGAGTCTACCCACAGCCATCATGCCGATACGGGTACAGCATCCAAGTGGAAGCAGACGTCAAGGTCGACTGGCAAGTTGCCAACCTTCATTGGCGCAACGTTTGGGATCTCCAAGTTATCGAGGGAGATGGCTCGTATCCCGTCATGCTACCCAACTCGTGGAACATTTTGTTCAAGCAGAGCATTGAGCTTGCCGCGTCACCTGAAGAAGGATCGCCATCGCCAGAGTTGCACGTCGATCTTCATCTTTCCGACCCCGATCTTGCTCCATCAGTCCACGCGTATCTCGTGAGTTCACGCGCCGATCATATCGTTGCGTTGCCTGGACTCCACGACCGTGTAGTTTTGCCTGAAGACGGTTTGGTCTACACGTTGATCATTGAGTGCTGCCCCAAAGTGGCGATTCCAGAGGGCAAGTGGCATTTGACGCTGGGCAGCACCCGCTTTTTCAAGCATGCGACGATCCAGCAACCGCGACTGACAGTCTTTGACGGAGTGTACGAGCCGAACAAACCGTTGGTGTGTCTGCGTGATGTCGTCACGCATCCGAAGAAGGCCTCGATCACAAGCCTGCAATTCGAGCTTGTGAAAACTGAAGCCACGCAGAGTGACGAGCTCGGAGCGAAAGTGGACATCATCGATCTGGCGTCGGGCAAGCTACTCACTGAAGTCCTCGGTCGAGGCATGGTCCGCGTGTTGCAGCTCCCGCCTCCCATGAAAGCTGACGACGATCCCAACGACGAGAAGAGTGGTTACATCATCCAAGCGAGCATCGACAAGGCCAAGTGTCATGTGCCCGACTGGGCTCGATCCGTTCGTCCTTTCAGCTACAAGAACTCGGTCCCAGAACCTCTAAAAGAAAAAGCGATCGATGAAGAGGAAGGAACTTCTCGTCCGCCAACTGCCAAAACTCCTCCAGTCTCCAACCTCAAGTGGCGTTTGACGTGTTGGAGTGTCGACGAAGTGAAGCTGGAGTTTGACCGCGCGCAAGAACTGCGCTTCGACGCGATTCGAGCGACGTGGGCGGAGGCAGCGAAGGATAGGGATGCCCACGGAGCATCGTCGCGGTTGCTTTTCCTCGGTAGGTTTGACGCCGCTCAAATAGCGATGGCCGACGACGATATCTCAGAGGAGCTCATGACCAAGTACAAGGCACGCGTTGACTGGTTGCGTGAGGCTCCAGACATGGTTGAGGGCGTAGCCGCGTCACAGCACATCCAGGTGCAGCCAGAGCAAGAGCCCAAGAACGAAGCGTTGAAAAGCTGCGAAGATTTCACGAGTGAGGAGCAACAACTGCAAGCCGAAATGGAAGAGACCCAGGCGATGATGCAGGCAATCCGAGAAGAGCGAGCTGCGACCAAGGAGGCCCGCGCTGCACAGCTGAAAAACTTGGTGCAATCCTTCCGAGACCAACGCAAGGAAGCCGAGAGCATACGCCAAGCCCTGTACGTCCAGCGAGACGAAGTTCGAGCTCAGCAACACGACTACGTCACTGCCGGTGCTCCAGCGTGACCAAAAGGTATGAACCACATCAAAAAAAAAAAGCAAATTCAGTTCATATTTGACAGACCAATCGTACGCGCGCTCACTAGACCCATTTCTACTTTAGGTATCCGCCTAGCGAGGCCCGTCGAGGTCGCGTCTTGAGTTTCTTCAATTCCCACGCCACTTTCTTTCCCTTGTACTTGTTCCTCGTCATTTTTTTTATCGCGCTTGTTTCATCCTCTCGTTCGTGTTGTCTCCGCACAGCAGCCCGCGTCCAGTTTGGAAGTTCCCGCATTTCTCGGCCGCCGTGACGAAGTTCATAGTTCGTTCTTCGTTCTTCATCATTTTTTTTCTCCGGCACTTTCTTTTCCAATCTTGACATTTTTGACTCATAGCCACTTTCTGAAGAGCTCCCCGGACGACAACGGCGACGAATGGCACATGAAGAACTCACTGACGAGTGTGTGAGGCAGAGTCTGCGGTCGCCACGTCACCACCCGATCGCCGCGCGTCCTCAGCTCTCCAATTTCTCCACCTCGACTTTAAACAGTTGTCGTGCATCCACTCGGTCGTGTCCTCCCACCCGATGAGCAGAAGGACCAAGACGATGTAGATGCTTCGGCAGATACGTCTCGGTCGTCTTAGATTCCGAGACCCGAGACGACGTCTCCGCCAGAAGCCGACGACGCCGACGACAGCAGCGTCACGGCATTGAGGCTCGTGAGCAAGGACGGCGTCGTCGGCGACGTGGCCGGCGTGAGCTGCGACATCTTGCTTCGCGCGGCGCCGGCCTTGCCCGCGGCGGCCTTCTTCTTGGCGTTTTTGTTCTCCTCTCGCGCCGCCTTCGAGTTGGCCGACGCCACCATCGTCGCGTGCTGTGCCTGCGACGCGATCATCGCCTGGTTACGCTCGAAGTAGTGCTTCGTGCACATGCCGTCGATGCGGCCGGTCTTGGAGCACTCAGGCACCATACACTTCTTGTCGGCACCGTGGGTCACGCAGTAACCAGCGCGACGATCCGTCTTGTTGCAGCCGTCGATCATGCAGCGCCGTCCACCACCGTGGGCACGGCAGAGGCCTCGACCCTGGCTACTCTTGGAGCAGTTCGGCACCGTGCATCGACTGCCTCCACCGTGGAGTTTACACAGACCACGCGACTGGGCCGAGTTCTCGCACCCGTCGTATTGGCAGCGCTTACCGCCTCCGTGGCTGATACAGAAGCCACCGCCTTGGTCACTCAAGCCGCAACCAGGGAAGCCGCAGCGGCGTCCACCGCCGTGGCCCTTGCACAACCCACGCGACCGCACCGTGCGACCGCAGCCTGGGATCGAGCACTCTTTGAGCGGCTTCTTTCCCTTCGAGCGGCTGCTACGCTTGCCGCCTTCAACGGAGCCATTGCTGGACGTCGCCGACGTAGGGCGGCTCACGGATTCACTCGAAGGCGTCGTCTGGCCACCAGGCGTGGACACGGTGGCCGCTCCTCCGGTGTTGATCTTGCCAATCGGCATCGCATCGCGCGTCGTGTCGATCGGTGGCGGACGCTGCTGCACACGCGAACGCTGGCGGCCAGCCGACGCAGATCCAGTCGACGGTCCAACCGACTGCGGCAGCTCGTGGGAGCCACGCACACCTGACAGATCCAGTGGCGTCGCACCTTGGTAGCTCTGCTGCATGCCCACTTGGTTCTGCATTTGCTGCTGCGCCGAGGCCTGTGAGAACGACACCCCCGTCGGCGTGAGCGCCTTGATCACATTGGACGCGCCGACACACAGCGGACACATCGTCGGCCTCTCGCCCCACGCCTGCAGACAGTTCTGGTGGAACACGTGACCACACCCTTCCGCCGCGCGGTCGCAGTTACCAGAGTAGCAGAAGCTACACGGCAGGTCCTGCCTCTGCTGCTGCTGCTGTTGTTGCTGTTGTTGTTGCTGCTGCTGCTGTTGTTGCTGATGCTGTTGCTGCTGACTGTTGATCGCAGCTACGTTCTGCACAGCGGACGCATTCCCCTGCGACGACTGCTGCGTCGCTTGTATCCGGATCGTGTTGTTATCTGAGACCGTAGAATCCCTCTGCGCGAGCCGCGCGCCCACGGCCTGCGACACCGAGCGAAGTCCATGGGCCGCCCCAACCACCATCGCAGGCGACATGAGGTCGTTCACACCGCCGTGCTGCTGCGGCGTGAGTCGGTTCGTCTGCGAGCCGTAGTACGACGCCGCACCGTGGGTCTGTTGGGCCGTCTGCGCACCACTGTAGCCGTGCATGACAGACCGGTAGCCGCCCAGGGACTGCTGCTGCTGCTGTTGGTGCTGCTGCTGGTGCTGCGAGTTCTGGAATAACCGCACTGACGACATGTACGACTCTGTCGACGCGACCTGCGTACGCTGGTCTCCTCCACCGACTCCTCCTTGAGCCGTGACGCCACCAGTGCTTCCGTAGACCGACTGCGTCGAGCCCATGTACATGCTGCTGCTGCCCAGCGGACGGAACTTGCGCGAGCCGTCGCTGTCTTTGAGCGTGTCGTGGGACGGCAGCTGCATCTCCGGAAGCTGCGGCATGCCCAGCGAGTGCTGCGGCTGATGGTGTTGTTGCTGGTGCTGCTGGTGCTGGTGCTGCTGGTGCTGCTGCTGCTGTGGAGGGTGGTGTTGTTGTTGGTCTTGCATGCCGAAATTCAGACCGTCGTGGCCCATGGAGTGGATCTGCTGGTGCGTCGAGTACGCGGCCGTGGGGTTGCCGTAGTACGTGGCGTTGGACTGCGTCTGCGTGGGTCCTGTAGGCTCAGCACTGGCCGTGTTGCCGCCATTGTACTGCTGCTGGAAGGCGAACTCGGCCATGCGGTCTTTGAGCTGGTGCTGGCCGTAGATCGAGCCGTACATGTCAGCCGAGGCCGCGTTGGCGCCGTAGGACGACGCGTCGTGGCCCGAGTTGAGCACCGCCGCTACGCCGAAGCTGGAATCAGCAGAGACACAGCAACATGCAGAGACACAAGGTCAGCATCAGGATCGCGTGCCATTTGATGGAAGAAAATGATCGAAACGTTGGAAAAAAGTTGGCGTTGGATCGCATGGCATGGGGGGACATACCGTTTGTTGGTGTTTTGGACGCCAAGTGTTGGCGCCGTGGAAGTTGGCGTCGGCGCGCTCGTGGACTGCGCGTAGTGGTGCAGATGGTGCAGCGCGTGTTGCTGGTGTTGGTGCTGGTGACCGAGCGGCTGCTGCGGTTGTGGTTGTTGGTGGGCGGGGTGCGGCTGCGGTTGTTGCTGGTGCGACCGCGTCCCAGTTAGGTCGCTCATGGTCTAGGGGATGAGGCCTAAACCGGAGTGGCTGCCTTCGAGTGTGCGGATCGGGTGGGGTGGCGTCGTCGATGGACGAAGTGAGCGTAGCTAGCTAGCGTCGGGCTTCGATTCTCGTTGCTCCCTCTCTCTCTTCTCCACACGCTCGACGGACACAGATAGACAGAGAACACGTTGCGGAAGGACGCGCGTGGCCAAATTCCTCGGCGCCGATCAAGTCGACAGTACTGTAGCGTGATGGCTCCCTCCGCCACTCCTCAAAGCTCTCACACACACACACGGGCGACACGACCGCGCGCGGCTCCGCTTTCCAACTTGGCTCGCTTTCCCTGCCGGGGAGAGTGTTGGTTATTGGTGGTTTGGGGTCGGCTCGAACTCGACGGTGGTCCCTTCCCCCTCTTTTAGGGTTTGTGTGGGCTTGGGCTCACAGACCGAGCCGCAGTCTCCGTCCGCCCGGATTTGAAGTTTTGGATTGGAGGGGACAGGGGAGGGGGAGCAAGGCGCTCTGCCTCCACACGCGCGCGAAACCGGG
The DNA here is from genome assembly GCA_023336355.1 of Pythium dissotocum. Lineage (NCBI taxonomy): Eukaryota > Oomycota > Peronosporomycetes > Pythiales > Pythiaceae > Pythium > Pythium dissotocum. The sequence goes on from JAADWY010000504.1 coordinate 12,349, forward strand.
GGGGCATGGAGTTTGAACTGCAGCGGCTGACCAATTAGCGCGCGGCAAGCGGCGTTTGGACCCCAAGGTTGACCTGTCTCCACACGCAGGTGGCCCCTTCCCCCATCCTCTATCCGCTTCCCCCTCCCCTTCTGCCTGATTCCCCTCTCCCTTTGTGCACAGGCGTTGATTGATACGCATGGCTGCTTCCAAAACACGTCTTCAGAACCATTTTGGAAATAGTCGTTCTTCAACTACATACCGTGTTTAGTCTAAACCTATAGAAAAATACCCTATTCTGTAACAAATTTGTGTCAAACGTACCTTGAAATGGTCGACGGAAGAAAAGCCCTGGTTGGTGGTCACCTTTGTTGAGTGTGACGTCAGCTGCCGTCACAAAGCAGCTTGAAGACACAAGCCAAGACGACCTTTTGCATTCAGCCCCGTTTGAGTGACCTCCCCAGTCTCTGCAACTCGAAGTTCGAACAGTCCAGCTCATGGATGACTTTTGCCTTGCGCACTTCCGTCGGTGGTGACTGCGTCCAGTTCCTCCATGGTTTTGATGCTCGAAGTAACGCTCGGATTGTGCCGAGAATAAGACTAAGAATGTCTGGGAAGGGGGTACGTTCTTCTTCAAGTGAGAGCCGTACTGTACTTTACTGTGCCTACTTGATCCGGAGCTGAATTTTCCGAGTTCGGGATATGCGGGCATTTTGTATTTTGTATTTTGTATTTTGGGGTGTGCGAGCACAATTTCTCTTCGAGTTCGATGCGTGACACAAACCTGGACTAAATTCGCAACTCACTGCGAAGCAGCCACGGCAGTAAGCTGATGAGATGTAAGGCGACGATGGTGCTTCACTAGATGAGCCTGCCGTTCAGTCCTGTATGCATTTTCTTGGCGTCGTGATCGTCATACAGTGTTCGGCTTCATCCACTCGTGTGTGTAGGCTTGTCTGCTGAGAAGCTCGACATCCCCATGATGCACATATGGTAGGATATCATGCAAGCGTAGGATGAAGCCATGGCCACAAGTGGCTACAGAATATCTACCTCTGAGATTCTCAATTTTGAGATCGCATCTTTGAGTTCTCCGTTCTCTCTACCATTTCGTACTTAACGCATGAAAACTGTACTCATCGGGTGATTACTATTGGGTATCGCTGAGCGTAGACTATTGATGCTAGAGGTACAACAAAGCTCGTACCTAAGAAGCTAGAAAGTGTACTACGTCTCCATTTCTCTGCAACTTCCACATGAGTCTTCGCGTGTGGCTTTTTATCCAGTAGACAAACCACCTGATTCTCCCAAGAATCTCCAGGTCAATCGATCTTCAATCGGCATCGTATCTTTCGAAGCCCACATCTGCGTTGCCTGTGGTGAGCCACACCACCCACTGCCTTCGCAATTGCAGTTGCAGTGCTCCTGGTCTGGTGGGGCGGCGATCTTTGTTTGGCGGTCGGTCTCCACAAGAAAGATTGCACGGAACGACACACACGTGCGTCAGTCTTCTGATCCCTTCAGTACCAGGTGCATCCATATTCATAGCCGTACCGGTAGGTTTCACGCCAACTCTGTCTTCGGAACCAGCCATTTTTAGACCAAGCCGCCGCCTCCGTCCAACCCATCGAAGTCAGTCGGAACCAGAATGTCCGAGCCAGTTTGCTCCAGCAAGAACGAGACTGGCAGCACGCATGTGGCTCCTGTTCCACAGCCTTCGCAAGTCGGTTGGACTCCACCGTTCCAACGCCAACGTCGGGTCTCGCCGACGTCCAATCCAGCGATGGGATTAGACCTGGTCATGTCACATCCAGCCCTGGCGCCACAGGTGCAAGAGACCGGAACATTCTATTGGCCAGCGAGCCACTTGTGCAAACACTGCTCTCTCCACGTCACAGGTTTTTTGCTCCTGATACCCTACCCCTTCCCAGCCTTTTGTGACTTTTTAGATCCAATCTTTGTCGAAGAATCCCGAAGCTGCGCACTTTTAGCGCGTCTAATTGGCTGAAAACCAACGCTTGCACATCAGCTCTCTGGATTTCTTGGAACCGGCACACAAAACTGAAGCACTCACACTCGCACAGCACACACGGTCTGAAGTCCTTTGGAGCTCATTGCATCGGCAGCCAACGAAGCGATAGCCATCATCTTCACGAGGCATTCCGCGATCTCCACCGCAAGCCACACGCACGAACCACCACCACAACCACCACCCCCTCCATCAAGCCATGATGCCGTCGCTGTCATCCGTCGCCCAGAGCGTGAGCGCCAAGAGCAAGAGCTCCGGCACGCTGGCCGTCGTGCCGCTGGTGCTGGCGTCTGCCGCCATCGCCGGCTACGCGCGCTCATCGGCGTCGCACCACCGCATGGAAGCCGCGCTGGACAAGAACGTGCAGGCGCAAGACGAAGCCAATCTGCACCAGCACATTGCGTACCCGTGGAAGGGCACCCGCTAAGCGCATGAACGGTGTCATCGACGGTGACAAGGGAAGAGAAGATCGCCGCTGCGAGTTCCTCTACTCTATGAACAGCACCGCCGATCCTTCGACGACGAGCTGCAAGCACGCGCGCCGTGCGTCATGGTGCCGCCCTCTGTCACCGTCATCGCCACCGTCACGCCACGCGCCTTCCCATCTATTTTGCCATCTACAATTTTAACCACCGCGCTCAGGTCCGCTGAGGCCCCCGATTATTTATATGCAATACACACTGGCTGAGCGCCATCCCCATCTTTCAAATCCTCCCCCGCTTCCTCTCTCCCTCCCACTTTAACTTGTGTCTGAGTACGGAGTCCCAACGCATCTCTCAGTTTCCATTCTCAACGTCAAGTCCTCCACACCTCCCCGCCAGGAGTTACCAACAACAAGTGGGGGGGTTGAAACCGACCCGTCACACAAAATGGAGTTAGGAACTCGTAGCTGAAATGTGTGACTAACCTCCAAAAGATCCGTTCACCAAAAAATTCGAATGCCAGCACTTCTTCCATATTTTCTCCTTCCATTCGATCCCCATTACTAACCACTTGCCATGATGCTGGCGCCACGCAAGACGCTCCATTCGACGCCACTCGCAGTCTTCCGCCGTGCGCTGGAGCTCGTGGACGCCAATGCGAGTGACGTGCTGTACGACATTGGCTGCGGCGACGGACGCTGCGTGATCGACGCGGCACAGCGACTCGGCATCCGGTCCGTGGGTATCGAAATCGACGAGGCGCGTGCGCATGAGGCCGCCGCCACCGCGAAGAGCGCGAATGTGGACGCGCTGGTCACGATCATCCACGGAAACGCGATGGAGTTCGACTTTGAGGACGCCACGCTCGTGTTTCTGTTCCTCATCGAGCGCGGACTGAGGTGGGCTTGAACATACTGGTTGCTATGAACCAGTCGGCGTGACGTGCTAACGCAGCTGATTTGTGTTGGTGATCGTAGGCTCATTTTGCCGAAACTGCAGCAGAGATCGAAGCCGTGCCGCGTCGTGACGTACTTGTACAAGATCCCCGACGTTTCGTTCCGCAGTCGCCATTTCGTGCCGCTGAACGATGCGAACCAGGACGTTGCGTTCCTCATCTACGTCTACGACTTCCCTCTGCCGTCCGAGCCGCAGCACCGGTAGCCAGCCACGAGGCATTTACTGCTGGATACGCGGGAGCAGTTTGGAGTTGGACTTCATCTTTGGTGGCGACGGGGACGGCGCTGGCATCGTAGAGAACGCCGAGTATGCCGATGCTGCGGCAGAGCTGGACGACGGCATGACACTCGGTCGCTTCTTCTTGGTCGTCGGCTTTTTCTTGTTGTTTGAGCCGCTTCCGTTGCTGGAGTTGCTAGCATTGGAGTGAAGGGACGAGCTGGAGGAGTTCCGCTGTGGCCGTGTCGAGCTCTCGATGATCTCAGCGAGGTACCGATCGGAATTACTGCGAGTCGAGCTCAGTGCGTCCAGCAGTGAGCCGCTGCGTTTGTCGGACACAAGTCGTGAGGAGTTGCTGCTGTCGCAAGTCGGAGAGCTTTCGCCTTCCGTGGCCTCCGGGTTTCTATAGATTGAACACAATAAAGAACGTTAAACCACCATCAGTCGAGGTTCGATCATAGCAAGACCACGTACTGAGGTAGCTTTTCGAGCGCGAGCATGGGGATGTCGTCGTTGTTGTCGATGAATTGGATGAGTTTTGGACCAGCCCGAGCAACGCCCTTGCCTCCTTTTGCTGGACTCTTCGACGAATAGTCGCCAGCCAAGTCGAGACCGATCTGGGCTTTGATGAGGTTCATCGGGAGATTCGCCAACTCGGCATTCGTCATCGGCTCGTTCGCGTAGAACTTGCGATACTCTGGCGGCGGAGCTGACGCTTGAACAGGCTTCGCCATCTCTACTTGAGGTTGGGGAACAGGACTCCTCGTTTGCTGCTGTGACTGCTGCGTTTGCGGCGACTCGTTCCACGACTGTGATCGCTGGCTCGATGGTGTTGGCAGTGCGCTGCTCCAATTGCCTCCTTCCTCTCCATTTCCAATGTTCGCCACGCTGCTGTTACTGCCATTTGCAAAAGGAGCTTGGCCCGCTGCACCACGTTGGCGTAGTAGACGCTGCAACTCCATCTTCTGGACCTCCGCTTCTCGTCGGCGCTCGCGTTCCAAGTTAATTTCCCGCTGAAGAGCATTCACCGCCATCTCTTTTTGCTGATCTGCACCCTGGAGCCGCGTGGACAGCTCGGCGATTGTTTCTTGTGCATTCACCTGGCAGGTTTCCAGTCGCTGGGCCAGCGACAACGCCTCGGCATTCGCTTTCATCAAATCCGCTTTCGTTCGTTCGAGGTTGTGCTTCATGGACCGGAGATCGCTTTGCCACTGCTGCTGCTGGCCTGTCGACTGGGACCGTGTCATGTCGTAGTCCTCCTTGATCGAGAGGTACATCGTCTCCATGTCGCGCTTCTCCTTCACTGCTCGCGCCAAATCTTCGCGGTACCGCTCTTCTACGTCGTGCGCTTCACGCATCTTCATATCCAGTGCCTGCTTCAGTTCCGTGCATTTGGCTTGCAAACTATCACGTGCGTTAGCCAGTGGATTCATCTTCCGCTCGTACTCGGCCACTTTCAGCCCCTTGGTCTCCAACTCCTTGCTCAGCCTGTCGAGTTCTTGCTTCTTGGTCTCAAATGCGGCCGATAATCGGTTCAACTTGGTGCTGAGCTCGTTCTCCTTCTGGCTGAAGTGTTCCTTTTCTTGTCGGAATGCCGCTTGGATCTCCTTCACGTCCACATCCTTGCGTCGCAACTCGTCCTCCATTGTCTTCACCTGCATCTTAAGCGACTCGTTCTCTTTCTGGAACTTGGTTTTGTCGTACCCCATGGTATCCTGGGCGTTCTGCAGCTCCGACATAAGCTCGTTGATCGTGGCATTCGCAGCAGTCTGCACAGAAGTCATCTTGGTTTGCAGCTCCTCCACCATCGCGGACGACTCGCTCGATTCGTTGCGCAGATCCTCGATCTCCTTTCGCATCTGTTCATGCTCGTCCAGAAACTGGCGCTCCTGGGCCTTGGCGTCTCGCCTCAATACTTCAAATTGCCGCACCACGTCCTGTCCTTCATCAGTCACTCGGTTCAACTCCAACTGCAACGCCGATCTCGCTCGACTCAATCGCTCGACTTCTGCTTGCAGACGCGTCACGTCACTCTTGAGCACTGCGATCTCTGCTTCCATGTCACCGTGGGCTTGAGACCAATGCCGTTTCTCCTCCTTCAGTGTGAACAGCTCCGGCATGAGTTGGTCGAGCTGTGTCTTCAGATTAGTGCACGCCATCTCCGCTCGCTTCTTCTCTTGGCTGAGTAGAAGAAGTTGTTGCTGGAACTTGTCAAACTCCATACGTACCGTCTGGTCATCACTCGCTCTCGCCTGCTCGAGAAACTCGTTTCGCGACCGCAATTGTGTCAGCATATCCATCATTTCGTCGAGACGAGCCACTTTTTCCTCAAGAACGCGCAGGGTCTCACGGTCTTTGTCACTCCATTTCGACTGGTCGGTTGCGTATTGGCGATTCAGCGTCTCGAAGTCGACACGAAGTTGTGTCAGCGAATCACTGCAGCCTGCGTGCTCGCGTTCGAGTCGCTCCTTCCCTGCTGAAAGTTCCTGGAAGTGGCCTTGAAGTTCCTTTGCCTTCTGGTTGAGTTCAGACGTCGTGTGCTCGTAGTTGGCCTCGAGGTCTTCAAAGCTTTCTTTCAAGTCAGCATGCTCCGCTTGCAGCTCCTTCCAAGTCGCTTTGATCTGGTCGAGTTCGACTTGCTTCTCGTTCTTCGCCTGGTACAATCCTTCCATCGACGCGTTCATGTTCTCGGCCTCTTGCAGTAATTCACGTTTATCAGCGTCGAGCTGCTGCACGCGGGCTTTGTGTGACTCGAGACTTTTCTGCAGCTGCAAGATCTGTAGACCACTGGAAGAGCGGCACTCGTCCAGCTCCTTCGTCAGCTGCTGTACTTGACTCGTGAGCTTGGTTTCACTTCCTCCGAGACGCTCTGTCAACTCTTGGACTTCCTTGGCGAGGGTTGTCGCATCCACTCGTGTGGAATCCAGATCGGCCTGGATATTCAACGTTATCTGCGTCAGCTCTTGCTCTCGCTGGCGGAACCGTTCGCGTTCAGAGTCTCGGTCTTGCTGCAGCCGGAGCATCGACACTTTGATCTGCTCCATCATGCCGGCTTGCTGCTTCCACTCCTCCAGCGTCTTGACCACGCTTTCTGGAAACGCTGCATCTTCATCCTCTCCTTGCTTGCTTGGAAGTACTCGTAGACATCTGAGAACGCCATCATCGAGGTATTCGCAGCGCTGACGCAGTTGGTCGAAGCGTAAGCGTGCCTCGTGTAGCTCTCCCATTGTTTGACGAAGTTGCTCGTTGATTTCCTGAAGTGTGTACGCCTTCTCGCTTCCATTCCTATGCAAAAGTTGGTTCTCTTCGTCGATTTGAGATGCTCGCGCCTGCCACTCATCCAGCTCCTTGCGAGTCACTACGTACTGTCCTTCAACACGCACCAGCTTTTCCTGCAGAGTCGTAGCTTCGCCCTTCCAATGCTCAATCTCGACTTCATGTTGCTCGAGCTTCGACGTGTACTGCTGGTGGATCTGGTGGATTTCTTGACCGATACGCTGCATCTCCTGGCCCATAAGCTCATTGATCTGTTCCTTCTGAGACCGCTCGTCTTGAACTCGATCTCCCAGTGACTGTACTTCCGCCTCATGAGCCGAGCGAACATTCTGCAGTTCCGATATCTCGTTCTGCATTTGCTGGAATCGCTCACTCCACGCGCTTCGACTCTGCTCCATCTCTTTCGCCGACTCTTCCACACGCGTCTGCAGTGAACGCTCTTGATTAGTCGTCTGGTCTAGTGCCTGGGTCACGTTCCACAGATGCTGGGCGAGTTCTTGCTTCTCCTTGTCGACAGTCTCCAGCTGAACACGCGCTTGCTGAAGTCGATCGTTGGAATCGTGTGCTTGTTCCTCCAGCCGCTCGATGACAAGCCGATGTCCGTTCTCCATTTTCTGCATCGCGTTCTCGAGATCGTCACACCGCGTGGTCGCGTCATGAAGATTCGCCTGGCAGCCGTGCAAATCCTCCGTCAGCAGCCTCAATTTCTCTTCGTAACCAGTCGTCGCATGGTCCTGTTCGTTCTGACGCCGCTGAATCTCATCGTTCATGATCTTGAGCTCCTCCAGGTGCTTGGTCTCCGACTCTTTCAGCCCGTGAACTGCCAGTTCCACATCTTCCGTGACTTGCGTGAGCTGCTCCGCCGTCTGTCGCTCTTTCTCCTGCGAGTCCTTCAGCTGCTGCGACAGCGCCGCGACCTGCCGCTTGAGCTCTGCGATTTCCTGCATCTTTTCCTTCCACGCGTGGGCCGTGCCTTCCGACTCCTGCTTCATCTGCGTCAGGAAACTGCCCAGTTGTGCGATCATCTGGTCTTTCTTCTCGATGCGATCGATCAGATCCTCGCCGTTTTCTGTGGCGGTTGAGCCGCTCGCTGGTGATCGGAACTGGTCAGAAGACGGCGCCATGCTCATGGAGGCGTTGGCCATTCTCTGTGGAGGCAACGCGCCCATGTACGGTGCGTATCCTGTCGCAATGACTGGCTGCATGGGCTGCATGGGCGGCATACCCACGGTGCCGCCTGGATACCCGAACGCCGCCATGCTGTGCTGGTGGTGGAGCTGCTGCTGCTGTTGCTGGTGGTGCTGCAGCTGCTGAAGCTGGAAGAGCAGCCCGTGGGACGAAGCCATTGAGGTGAGGCCTGGCGCGTCCCCTGCGTAGCTGTAGCCGTCGCTGTTCACAGGCGGCTTGTCGGACGCTGAGCCGTTGCTGCGACGGCTCTTCTTCCCAGACGGCGACATGCGAGAAGAGGAAGACGACGACGAGGAGGAGGCCGCCAGAGGCGAGGCCATGACGCCGCGTGCGCTGTGCGAGGCGCCATTGGTGAGCGAGCGCGAGCTGGCGGTCGGCTTCATGGCAGATCACCACGCGCCTGTGGCATACACGCTATGAAGCTTGGTAGATGAGCATCCATGGAGGAAACACCAAGAATATACAGCGCCAATGCCCATCAGCGCCGTATTTTTAGAGGAAACTCGGTCAGTTCTCACTCATTTGGCGCGGAAGTGACGGCATATTGACGGGCATTCTCCCACTGAGATGATGGAGATGATCTTGGGAATGCCGCTCATATGTTAGACGCACCTAGAGACGCATACTGAGAGAGGGATGGAGGGGATATTTCGACGCCTGCATGCCCATTTACAGTGTCGACGATCATCGCAAACTTCCCGCGTTATCTGGCTGACGCAGAGTGATGATCACACGAAACATTACCGCCGTAAATTACAATCCGTAAATTTCAACCGTAACCTTCCTGTTACGTTGAACCACCATCACTCCAGACAAGACACGAAAGGCCACATCAAGTTGATCCGCTTGTTCTCCACCCACCACCCACCTTCTTGCTCCTGTACAGTAGTGCCAACCAGACCAAAATACTCATACCACCAGAGGCGTTGGTGTATCATGATGGCGCATTGTGGCGACGTGGCGAGATAATAATACGCTTCAGGCGGTTCGATTTCCAACGTCGTGAATGGCGGCCAGAGCTACCGCTATGTAGTCGACCAGCTCCTTCAGCCTCACAGTCGGCATTTGCCGAAGGCCTCAGCATGAAGGCGCTAAGAGCCTTGCGAGCCACCACGTTTGCGTGGGTTGCCGCTGTTCTTCGAGGCGTTGAGGCCAAGACCGTGGATCCGCTCGCGTTCCCCGCGTGTCCAGAGTCCCACAAGCCGGAGATCTATTGCTGCCAGTACTCAGATGCGTTCAAGCAGGTCTACACCAAGTTCTACCGCCCTACTGGTGGTCCCTACGAAGAGGAGTTCCGTCGAGGCTGGAGAAAGGCACGCCAGGTCAACTACCCGTACGCCAAGTTCACGCCCGCCACGCCGACATTCCATTATGACCTACCGGCGACTGTCTGCCGTATGCAGACTTTCGTGCTCAATTTCACGACCGGTGAAACCAAGCAAGAGCTGGTGTGTGCAAGCCGAAACGCGTCCTTGATTGATGACTCGCTTGACGCGACTATCTACTGGACGTTCCCCAAGAACCCACGCAACAACAACGCGTCGTTTCCCATCGGCGCCAGGTGCTCGAGCTTGATGCTTCCAGACGGGTCGGTCGATACAGAGGCCAAAGCTTCATGCGTACCCGAATCATCCATCGTTGTTCCGCAGTTTACGACGTACATGGAAGGCAAGCTTCTCGTCGTGTACCTATCCTACGTGGGGTTTTTCGTCTCGCTCTTTTCATGGGACCACCACAAGATGCCTCGAGAAACCAAGCCCTCGAGCAAAGACGGCGACGAATTCAAGCCTCTACTCGTACAAGGCTACGCCAACAAGCAGATTGAGCTCGAAGGTGACGAGATCCAGCAGACAGGGTACTCGCGCTCCAGGTTCGGGACGTTTGTGTTCGCGTATTTCATCCTTGCTTCCATCGGCTTGAGCGGACTCGTCGTGGCCATCAACATGGACTACTACGGCTACTTCACACGGCCTCTGTTCAGTCCTTCCAGCCCACTCGTGCTGGCGTTCTTCATCACGTGGCTCATCACGGCGATCTGGTACAGTGTCGCAGTTATGGTTGCTGGAGAGCTGGCCAACTTTTTTCGCCTGGAAACTGATCTCAGCACCGCCGAGTACGTGCACTTTATCAAGCGAGACGACTCCACCGTGCTGCTGTTCGACAAGTCTGGTGTCTCGGATTTGGTGGCGCGTATCGAGCAGCTTCTGATCCCGCGTAGCTTTCAGAAGGGCTACAAGCAAACTGTACGCGTGCAGACCATCAACGACACGCGCGTGGTCGAGTTCCAGCACGTGCGCTATCTGTTCGATCCGTCGGTTGACCGCTTCGTGCCTAGAACGGTCTCACTTGTCAGCACCTACAGCTCAATCCGGAAGGAAGCTGGTGGATTGACGAGTGACGAGGCTCAGCAGCGCTTTAACACTGTTGGTCCAAACTCGGTCACAGTCGAGATGCCTTCCCTGGCCAAGTCCCTCGCACAGGAGTTCTTCAAGTTGTTCTACGTGTACCAGCTCATGTGCTACTTCGTGTGGTACTATTTCGACTATTGGAACATGGGGCTCGTCATGACAACAGTCATTCTGATCTCGGCGATCATCAACATTTACACCAAGCGTCGTATGCAAGACGCAGTTGTCAAGATGACGCGCTACAGGGCCGACGTAGCCGTGTTCCGCGACAAAGCGTGTCGTGTGATCAAGTCGGATGAGATTGTACCTGGTGATCTCGTCCACGTGACGGAAAACTGGGTTGTACCTTGTGATATGGTGATCGTACGCGGTTCAACAGTGTGTGACGAGTCGATGCTTACTGGTGAATCCATGCCCGTGCAAAAGTTCCCGATCCCTGGCAACAGTGACGCTGTCTACGACGTCTCGGGTGCGGGGACAAAGCACACACTGTTTGCTGGTACGCGTGTTTTAGCGTCCGGCCGCGCAGAAGACATCCAGGCTGTCGTTTGGACGACCGGTGCACACACCTCGAAGGGCCAACTTATCCAGTCCATCCTGTTCCCGTTGCCGATGCGCTTCAAGTACGACGAGCACCTCAAAGCGTTAATCGCGAGTCTTTTCATCTACGGCATTTTTGCTTCCACTCTCGGACTCAGTTTTCTCATTGGAAACGGCAAGCTGTCGAACAAGATGACGGCGTTCTGCTACTGCGTGTTCATGATCTCCGGTATCGTGAGTCCACTGCTGCCAGTCGCGATCACGGTCGGCCAGGAGAACGCCACCCAGCGTCTCGAGAAGCGCGGCATCTTCTCGCTCAACGCGCAGCGCATCACGCTCTGTGGTAAGGTGCGTGTCTTCTGCTTCGACAAGACCGGCACGCTGACCAAGCAAGGCCTCGACTTCATCGGCGTGCACCCAGTCGCTGTCGACATGAGCAGCAAGCAGAGCGCGTTTGGCGGTGTGGTCAAGGATGTTCAGGACCCGGCGACGCTGTCGGACGTGACGCAGTTCGCCTTGGCGACG
>JAADWY010000505.1:0-23853 GCA_023336355.1 Pythium dissotocum
GCGACTGTACTTCGAAGTACTTCGAAGTAGACTACAACGCCATTTTCTTGTAGATTACTCGTACTTGATCGAATTCTAACCTCGCACTTAGCAGGAATGTTATGCATATCGCGACATCTTTCATAAATCCTCTCCAAAGGCAACGCAAAATGAGAAAAATATCGCGAAATAATTACGAAAAGCACTCATTTTCCCCGGTGAGAATCGACCAGGGCAATTGGGGACATCGCCAAGAGTGCCAGATATCTTGATACTGGTCAGATCCTCTCAGGTACGAGCTGAGAATGTCTGTTAACGCAAGTAACTTTGTGTCTGTCATCCGTGGAAGAAATGCCGAGCCCAGTATAGAGGGCTTCGCCCAATAAACGACTCTTGTGTGAGATTCCGTGCCATTTTCCCCAGCAGTATGCCCAAAGCTCCCGGCATTAGGATTCCAGCAAGCAAGAGCCACGATACCCACGACCTGAATACTGTACGGTACTCGTAGATTCCTTGATGGCCACCCAAGCAGCCATGGCGGATGACTGCTACTGCTGAGTTGACTGTGTCCATCAACTCAGTGAAGTCCTCGGTGAATGGTTGGGTGCACATGTCATCTCTTGGGGGCTCTCTAGGATATGACGCGGCCACCTGAGGTGCTCTGCGTCATCTCGATCGGCTTGGGTCGCGCATCTGTGTATTACGCTGGCGGCAGAGGAGTCAACGTGCTGTGAACTGCCTCTGCAAGTGAGAGCACTGCACACGGAGCGGGCGCTGCTCACTGACCGCTGGTCTGGCTGCACATGGAAATGGATACAGAAAAGGCAAGCCTCTCACAACTAATACAATGAGCAGATTCAGAGTCTCAGCTTAGAAACATCAACGCAGTGAGAATGGTCCTTCACCTCTATAAAATAAACTCCCAAATTCATCGAGTGGCTATCCACCTCAAGACCGGAATGTGGACTGCCCCATTGGTCTATTGTCGACTACGGTACTGTGTTTCTTCGAAGTGCAGATCTGTAGGCATTCGCAAGCCTATCTTGGCTATTATACAGTACCAAGCGATGATGTCCTCTCTACATCCCGTCCATAGGATTTTGGTGCGCTGTGCTTGTATCCTGATCCTGCACAGCGTGGGGCCGTTGAAGTGATCGTAGCCTACGATTCGTAGGATCGACATCCAGTCTGGACGTTCGCCTCACGGAGCCTCCCGCTGTGCCTCACCATCAAGAGCGCACACCCCATCACTCCATGAGACTGTCAGCACCCCAGCTCACCCACCTTGAGACTCTCAGCCTGAGACTCAGGCGTTTGTCTCTTCATTTCTCAACTTGCCTTGAGCCAGCCTAGCCGAAACCACGATGCTCACCACGCTGTCCGTTCTCAAGCGCGCCTCGTTCGCAGCCGCCAGTCTCCTGGCGCTCTCGCTCACGGCGGCTGCGATTACGCTGCCGTCGCTCAAGCTCCAAGTCCACATCAAGCGATCGTCTCGGCGATCTCGGGAGTCACGGACTTCGACATCATCGCGACGCCAGTCGTGTCTGCGTCGGTCAATGGAACTTCCAGTGTGTACTACAATGGTGAGACCCAGGTCGTGGCCAACGGATTGACCTCAACCTACAAGCTCGTAGATGGCGTGAGCTACTCCGTCATCCAGTCCGCTGGTAACTCGACTGCGTCCGTCGAGTGCTCGAGCGTGTCAATCCTACCACCAGTCTCAGCTCTCATGGAGGCGTTGAACACCGCGACGCCTGTTGGATCAGTCACGAGCACCGAGTCCATCAAGTGTCCAAGCGACAAGCTGCACAGCACGACGCTTCTGGGTGAGCCGTACGTGATCTGTGCGTCTCGTCCATCGGCTCCTGGCTTCACGATCTACGGCTCCAACTTCGACGTTGACGCCACGTATCTGTCGGCCGCCGTGGAGATCTCCGAGCCACAGGTGACTGCGACTCAGGCGGCCACTTGTGCTGCGCCACTGACAGCGGGTACGATCAACAGTGCCACTGAGAGTCTTCTGAGCGGCGTCACCTCCAATAAGACGTCCGTCCGACGCCTGGAGGGCGAGGCCTCCGTCACGCTGGCCTCGTCGTCCTGTGGGTGCAAGGGCAAGCAGCGTCCGTGTGTGTTCATCCACGGCCTTGGTCGCAAGGACGACTCGGGTCTCGTCGACTCGTTCGACTACTTCGGAAAGGACATGGCGAACCACGCGCCGTGTTGCACGTCCATCAAGCACATGTCGTTGGACACGGTCAACAACGCCTGGTACAGTGACTCGTTCCAGCAGCGCGTGTGCAACTTGGATCTGCAAGTGAGCCCATCGAGCTCCACTGCGACCAAGACCATCGCCGACACCATCATCGTCACCCACTCCATGGGTAACCTCATGCTCGGTGGGGCTATCGCCACGGGCAAGTGCAAGCTTGCGGCTTCGACGACCTGGGTCGGAACCAGTTGACCCATGAAGGGAAGCATGGGCTCGGACTTCAACCAGAACGCGTGGAACGGCAACACGAACAAGCTGATTAGTGGACTCGCAGATCTCATTGGCCGCTGCCCAGCCAACCCTTTGACGGCGTCGCTGGCCTTCCAGGGCGGCGCGTACGCGACCGATGACTTGAATGCCAAGTACACGGCTGCCCAGGCAGTCTACAGCAGCGGCGTCTCGGCCGTGATGTGCAGCAACGACAACGCCGCCATCCTGTCAAAAGACCAGGCGCTGTACAAGCTGGCGGGCTCCGTGGTCCCACCCAAGTCATTGCAGAACGACGGCATCGTAAGTATCTACTGTAGTATTTGCTGATGTTGATACTGGGGCGTTGCCTTTCTCACGACTTGTGTTTGATTCAATAGGTGGAGTACCAGAGCTGCCGTACGGGTATCCCAGAGAGCAAGTTCTCCAACAACTACAGCAGCCAGTTCTACGTGACCAAGCTCAACCACATGGACATGTCGTTCCGCCACGGCGACGGTCTCTTTGACTCGGCCAAGATGCCCATCAAGTGGTTCGAGTGCCTCTTGTAGAGTGTCAATCGAATCGTATGTCGCCATATTGACTTATAGAGAAATCCTAAATCAGTATGTCCATCATGTCATGTGGTCCACCTCACCTGATTTGTATCCTGTGAGTGTCCGGGTCAAGCCCGTTTTTCCCTTGACCCGTATTTTGTGCAAAACGGGTTTGTTGGGTTCAAGCCGCTCTTCTTCTTTTGATTGGGGAGCTCATCTGTGCGAGATATTCAGAACAACACGACGGATTGATTCCTCATGGAGTTGGGCGACTTCGTGCCGCTGCTGACGGCCTCTGGCGCGCTCAGCGAGCTGCGGCTGCGCGGTGCAGGCATCGACGTGCTTGAGAGCAGTCGCCACGTGTCGCGCAAGGTCATTTTGGTCGCGGTTCTCCAAGAAACGGCCGAGAAAGGCGCCCCTCTGTGTGACGACCGTGGGTTGTACATCACGCCAAAGTCGCTGAACGTCCAGGACCACGACGCCGCTGTGCTTATGGTCACACTGCGGCATGTGGACTTGCATGCAGAGCCTATGTGGGGCTCGCTGCTGCTGCTCGTGGCGTCGCATTTGTTTGTCGCGGCCAGTGGCGTCATCGCGCCGGCGCAGTTCCAGAAGCTGAGTTTTCTATCGGAGTTTGCCTCGTGGCGCATCGTGGAAGCAGACAGCAATGGCGATGGAAGCAATGACCAGAATGCAACGCTTCTCAAGAGTTTGGTGCCGCGGTTCACGTGGGTGGCGGTGGATCTCAAGATCAAAGACATGGAAGGCCACGAGACGTCGACCAAGTACTTCGAGGACAAGCTCACGAACCCGCCGCTGCATGGCATTAGTACGGAGGATGCCCACGCCATGATGATCGCGTGTGATCTGCTGCCGGCAAACTCGAGAGACTGTCTGAGTATCAAGTCCACGACGCTATCCACGCCGTCCGGGTTCACGACACCGCAGGCGTTCACGTCGTCCAAGATCCTGGGCCACGCGCTCGAGACGATCGAAGCCAAGGCGCTGTTCGGACGCTACGTGAGTGGCGGCGTGTGGCTGCATTTGCTGCGGTCGCTGGCCCACAGTATCGCGTCGCAGTCGACGATCGTGGTGCGACGGATCGTCCACAACGTGCAGCTCAACTACTGGAAACTGCTGCTGGAAAGCGCCTTTGAAAAGTACTCTGACGAGATCCACGCGAGACTCAACGTGTACGAGAAGGTCGAGTTCAACGCCGCGTACATCGTAGATATCACCGAGAGAAAGATGCAGTCGGAGCACGTGTCAGTCGTGAACGCCGGCCAGGGCCAGTTCTCGACGTTTGACGAGTTCGGAAACCTCAAGAGATCGACCAGCAGCAACCACAACCTGCTCAAGAGCAACTCGTCCGAAAGCATAGGCGACGCAGGTCCTGCGCTGAACACGAGCATCTTCACGTTCATCAAGAACCGCGCCGAACGTGCGTTTTCCAAGCAGTTTTCCCAACTCTCGACGACGTCTTCCAATACCTCAGCTGCGGGCGGCAACTCTCTGAACCACATTCCAGAGGACGAGTCAGCGGAAGACGGAGACATCAACGCCGCTGTGCTGGAGACGCCGGAAGACCTGCTCACCAAGTACAACGCGCGGATCGTGAACTACAAAGTGCCCGTGCAGTACATCAACACGCCGCTGGAAGCCATGCCCGTGAGTGACTCGACGCTCGAGCGAGTGCACCAGACCGCGCTCAAGGAAGCCAAGCAGTTGGTCCTGCCGTTCTTGTACGATCTCCGCTGCACGGACCACAAGTACGCCGACTTCACGGGCTCGGCGCTGGATCTTTCTGTGGGCAAACGCAACCTCATGCGTCGCATTCGTGAGGTCAAGCAGCGGTTCGAACTCGCCAACGAAGCGGCGTCCACGCTGTTTTGTGCACAGCTCATGCAGTATCTGCACTCGATCGTGCTGAAGAAGACGGAGCGAGACAGCGAAGCCCAGCAGAAGTCCATGCCGCGCGTGGGCCGATCCACGTCGACGGTGATCATGCCGGACAAGAGCGACAAGAACACAACGCCGCTGACCAAGCTGCCGATGGAGCTGCTCACGTACAAGAACAACCTCGAGGCCATGGTCTCGCAGTACAACTTCGTGGCGCGTGGGCCCATGTCGTTGCGTGTTTTGATCGGCTTTTTCCAGAGCGTCGTTTCCAGACGCCTGCTCGCGCTTGCGCAAAACGAGTACAACCGCTTCGCCAACGCGTGTGATGTGAAGGAACACAAGCTCGCCGACTTGGAGGACTCGTTGGAAAACACTCAGCAGCTCGTACAACGCCACCAGAAAGCCAACAATGAGTTTGCGTTGCAGGAAGCCAAGTCCATCGCAGAGATCGAAATGCAGCACAAGGACGAGATCATGGGCTTGGAAGAATCCATTCGAGAGTCGAACGAACGCATTGAAAACGCATTAAAGGATCAGCGAGCACTGTACCAGCGAACGATGCAGGCGACGCGCAAGACCATCAACACGATCGACCAAGTCGCGACCAAGAACCGTGTTTTCATGGGCTACTTGGAACGCTTTGAGAAGGGCCACTTGTTTTCCAAGAGCTGGCGCCAGTATTTCTACGTGCTAGACCACGCGACGCTGAAGTGCTACAAGTCCAAGGGCGCGTACGAAGAGCGCGCGTCGCCGTGTGAGCCGCCCACAAAGTTGACGGGATACAACGTCATCAAGAGCCGCACGGACGAGATGAAGATCAAGTTGATACCACCAGAAGCCGGTCAAATGCTTCGATTCAGAGCCCCTGCAAGCGTCGGACGCGAGACGTGGATGAAGAAGTTCATCGAGGCAGCCCAGTTGGGACGATAAGACAGCCACATGGGGTTCGTGTATGGATAATACGAGCGTGAATGTGTTGTATTATGCAAATGGAGGCGCGAGTGGTGTGAATAGCGAGTCGAGGAAGACGTCGTTGGGCTGGACTTGGTCAGAGTCGTGCCTCGGCTTGGTGGTTGTGGGCGTGGAGGTGGGCACGTGAGATGCGACTGCTCCACTGAAGAAGTAGGGATGCTGAAGTGCGTCGAGGGCACTGAATCGTTGGCTTGGATCCAGGACGAGAAGACGACTCAGCAAGTCTACAGCCTCGGGTGAGGCGTCGGGGAAGACATGGCTCAACGGCACAGGCTCGTAGACTGGAAATTCTACTTTGTTGTAGTCGGGGAGCTCTTTCACGCCCTAACAACTCACGCGAGAACATCAGTACAACGTTTTAATAAGGAGAGAGGAGGGAATTTGTTACCGCCCATGATTTTTCGGGACTTCCTAGAATCTGGAAGATGCGGAAGAGCTGATCGATATCACTTTGGCCTGGGAACAGCGGCACGAGATGCAGTAGCTCGGCTAGAATCACGCCCACCGCCCACATATCCACGGCCGAGTCGTAGTGGCGTCCGCCAAAGAGCAGCTCAGGAGCCCGATACCAGCGAGTCGCCACCTGGTGGGAGTAGGACTTGGACGGACCCACGTACACGGTCGCTAGTCCAAAGTCCGTGAGCTTGAGCTCGCCTGACGCGCTCACAAGTAGGTTCCCTGGCTTGATGTCCTACACAGTTCCACGCGTTAGGCGAAGGCTATGTGAGAAAGTACATCAGGCTAAACACACTCGATGGATGATCTGGTGGTCGTGGCAGTAGGCGACAGCGTACAGTAGCTTGCACATGATACATCGGATCTCGGCGTCTGTGAAATCGTGTTTACGATGGCGGAGGATCTACATGGCCAACGCTAATCAGCATTTCTGCATGCCGTCACTGTAATCGTCTTGGCTTCAACGTACACTGAACAAGTCGGTCTTGACGAACTCCATGACCAGCGCCACATGCGTGCCGTCGGCTACCACCTCCAACAGCTTCACCACCTGCATAACGCCCACCATAGTCAGCCACGGCCTGTCGTCATCAACTTCCCGAGCGTTCCCACATTGATGTGATCGATCTGGCGCAGCGTCTCGATCTCCTGGAAGAGCGACACGGGAAGCACGCGCAGACGACCATCATCCGCCAGCCCCAGCTTCTTGATGGCCACGATCTCTCCTGTGGACGTGTGCTTGGCCCTGTAGACTTCCCCGAACGCGCCATTGCCGATCTTGTCCAGCACCTCGTACTGTTCCATTTTGGATTTTCTGTGTGGCTCTTCGCAAACAAGACATGGATCCACTCACTAAGTATATATGACAGGTTCAATGCGAACCTAAGACTGAACTGACTCCTTCAGTCGTCAGTCGCTGTAAACTGAAAAGTCCACAATCAAAATGCAAAATGAAAAGATTACAAGGCAATCAAGATCCAGTCTCCACGACGCCGCAGTGGCAATACACTCGCTACTACAACGTTCGATGGGGAGAGACTGAGGCGATGAGCTAGGTAAAAAGAAGAATGCGGGCGACCCGTCCTGGGCTTGTGAACGAGTCCTGAGGCCTCGGAACTTGAGCTGGCTGTCGACGGCTCGTGGTCGGTTTAGTGGTTGTTCTTCCACACGAGATAACGAGTGTCGCCGAGTTTTCGAGGACTCAGCTTGTGCTTGGCAAAGAACAGGATCGCTAGCAGCATGCAGAGCGAGCCCACGACGATGTACGCGATGCCCAGGAAGGGGTTGCGGCCGCCGAACCACGACGTCGTCGAGATCACGAGCGACTTCTTGCCGTCAAACGTCGTCACCAGGAAGTCTACAAACCACCAAGAAGTAGGAGAGTTAGCACCAGCGTATCTACAAGCCCAAGGATGTACGAAAAGCCAACGTACTGCTTGAAACGAGGAACTCGAGCTTGGTGCCGGCCGCCAGATCCGTCTCGATGCGGCCGTAGAGCTTGCGGAAGCTGGGCAGACCGGCTGTACGCATCCACACGATGAAGTGCTCGTCCTGCACGCCGTACGACGGCGCCGCCGTCGTCCACGCCGTCTTGTTGGCGATCGGCGGCTGGCCTTCGTACATCGGAATGACCCATCGGTAGCGAGGGTTCTGCCACAAGTACATGTTGCCGTCCGTCCGCGATTCCGCGGGGATGTTCTTGAACTTGGTCTCGACGTCCGACTTCCACGCGATGTTGGTCTGGTCAAGGATGTTCACGACCTGCTTGTTCTCGTACGTGTCGTTCTGGTAGAACTTGCCGGCCGACGTCGTCAGACTGTTGACCCAGAAGATATCTACTCTCACACACACAGGGTCATCAGTACTTCCTCGAGCATACGGCTACTCAAAGACACTGCGGAAACTCACCGTTGAACAGACTGTTGGCGATGAGGCCGCACGGGTTCACCGGGTAGGTGCCGTTGGTGTTGACTAGTGGCGTGGTGGCCGTCGAGTTGTACTTGAGCACGTCTTCGGCCACTGCGAGCGGCTTGCAGTCCGACGTACTCGCCGACGCGTCACCACGCAGCTGCGCGTCACTACGCGACTGCACGTAGCGACGGTGGTTCTGGTAGAAGTTGTCGAGCTGGTAGTACAAAAAGACCGGCGCCTTCATCTCCTTTTCGATGTTGAACGTGATGAGGCAGCCGCGCTGCGTCACGTCAAACGCGTCGCGGTCGGCGTCAGTCTCCAGGTAGCAGCCCTTGCCCAGGCTCACGATGTTGGATGAGCCGAGCGTGTTCTTGCCGTCGTACTGGATCGAGTACTCGACCACATTCTCCGACTCGGTGTGGAGCACGATGCCGATCGGGATGAAGATCAGACCCACGACCGCGAACGTGCCGATGACCCAGTTCGGCGTCAAGATCGGCTGCCACGCCTTCAGCTTCTGCTGCTTGAACGGCGTGTCTAGTAAGGAATCGCATATTCAGTGACCCTCGTCCTCCCATACTGATCAATCGGAAATGGCCATTTACCTTCTGGCTTCCTCGACTTCTCCTCCATGATGCTGCTGGAAACGCGGTCAACGACTAAAGATCTGAATGCGGTTCCGATGAACGCGGTGCGGGCGTCTATGGACACGCGTAGGCTGAGCTTTAATGCGCGTGCAGCTTGCTCCTCGTCGCGTCGCGGCGGCTGGGGAGGTCTTCTTGGCGGTCTTGTCCTTTGAGGATGGCGTTGGGGCGATGCGTTCGGCTGTTTTTGTTGGTTGTTGGGTATTTTTCTCATCTCCCGTCAGTTATTTATTCCAGTTATCTTTGGAACGCGGCAATATGATTGGTGGAAAAATCGTTTTGGCCACTGAGGAGACGAGGGTACGCGAAACAATTCGGAAGCGTAACCTGCCTTGTCGCAACCGTAATCACGAATCAATAGGACGCTGTCCGTCTGAATGGCGTATGTTTCCGCTTCCATAAATAACGTTTGATTGCTTGGCCTGCCCAATCCAACAGCTCGCAATTCCATCACCAACACGAGCGGTGAATATGAGCGGACGAGACGCCCGCGACGGCGGCAGCCGCGGAGGCGGTGGACGCGACTACGGTAGAGACCGCGATCGTGGAAGCCGATACGACGACCGGAGAGACCGACGCGACGACTACAGCCGATCAGGTGACCGTGACAGAGGAGACCGTCGGGACACGCGTGACCGATCCCGTGACCGTGAACGTCCTCGGGATCGTTCGCGCGACCGCGAGGAGAGCAGCCGCAGCAGCGGCCGCCCAGCGGAAGGATCGCAGAATGGCGAACGATCTGTGCCTGAAGAGCGCCAGCCTGCACCTCGAAATGACGAAGATGCGCCTGCCCAGACACCATCGAGCAGTGGTTGGGATCCCAAGAAGGAAGCAGAGAACGACCCAACGTGGGCTCGAATCTACATTTCGAATCTTCCATCGGACGTGACCTCCGATGAGCTGCAAGAGCTCTTTGGTTCGCTTGGTGTCGTCGCGCGTGAGAAGCAGAAGCGTGGCTACAAGGACCAGTGGCCGTTCAAAATCAAGATCTACACGGACGATGGCGGGCTCGTCAAGGGCGATGCCGTGCTCACGTACGAAGACGCCAACGCTGCACGCTCTGCTCCAAACTTCTTTGATGGTACAAACTATCTGCGCTTGCTATCGCATTGGAATAGCTAGGATTGATGGAGTTATATGCTGTCAGGCCACGAGATCCGAGGCAAGAAGATCAAGGTTGAGCTAGCAGGCAAGCCGGAACCTCCAGTCGGCGGATGGATGGGAGGCGGTGGCGGCCGAGGTGGAGGCCGTGGTGGTGGCTACGGTGGTGGCGGAGGAGGAGGCTACGGCGGTGGTGGCGGTAGTCGATACGGAGGTGGAGGTGGTGGTGGAGGTGACAGTCGCTACGGAGGCGGTGGTGGCGGTGGAGGCAGTCGCTACGGTGGAGGCGGTGGCGGCAACCGACACCGACCGTACTAGGCGCTAGTGACAGTCAAGCATTCATAGCGATAGCGTGGTGAAAGATACGGCGCCACTCCAATAGAGAAGCCGCCATCTCCATCGTGGATGTGAATACAGAAACCGAATGTGGGTACACTCGTTCTCGTCAGACTCGACGTGTCCAGATCCTGTCCACTTTCGTTGGATCCCACAAGTTGTCGCTTTGGTATCATTTATGTTGGCGATCGCTCAAATTTGTTGGCGTTTGACACATTTTTCTCATTTTTGTTTGGTGTTGGTTCCATTTTCCGGCTCTGCCGTGGTTGCACCCATTTCCAACGCTTTTTGCGACCGCCACCTGTGTTTGTTGGTGAGCTCACTTTTTGTCGGCGGAAGAGAGCGACCCCAAAACCTCGTTTTGAACCCATAAAACCTCGTCTCGGGCCGCATCTTGGCTGCTTTGGCGTGGATTCGGTTGGCGCAATTCAACGCCGGGGGCAACAGTCAGTCGAAAGCATCGGATCCCCCCTCTCTTCCTCGCTTCGTGCGCGACGAATATTGGCGCACCCACGCCGCCGACCGGCTCCACGCGACCTCCATCGTCTCCGCTGCGTCACGCCCTCTCGATCCGCGTCGGTTTCGTGTCCATAACCCCAATATTCGCGCCGCAAACTCCATCTTCAATTCCATCGTTGACGCAGCATGGGTCTCTACAATATCATCGCGCTCTCGACCGAGTTCGCTGTATTAGCGTGGTACATCGCCGTGCCTCTCGTCCACGGCTGCGTAGCTCTTCTCTCTGCCGACTACCGCCGTTTCTGGGACTTCAAGCAGTCGCTGGCGGCCACGGCGTGCCTTAGCGTCGTGCGCGTGTGCTTCTTCATCTTCGTGCGTTTGTCCAGCAAGCGCGCGCCCGCCACGCGGCTCTTCGTGTTCTTCGTGTTCCTGGCCCAAGCCGTGATCTGTGCGTCCAGCTCGCTGCAGCCGTTGGTGTTTTGGCGCGATTCGCGGTCATTCCAACGGTACAGAGCCCTCGACTGGGGCAGTGGCTTCGTGTACACTCTGTGGGCACTCACGCTGGCCAGTACGATGCTCCAGGTGATCTACATCTTGCAGCTGAATAAAAACCGAGGCCGCCTCGCCGACGACGGGCTGTTGCGTGACGTGCTGCTGGACGAAGAGCTCACGAGCAAGGGCGCGGAGGCCAAGCTGGCCGTGTGGAGGACCAAGTGGTCGCAGCTCGTCAAACATATCAAAAGGAGACAGACCGAGCCGACGTTCGAGGCCATCGTGCGGCTGTACGCACAGCGGGATGGCGCTGTGGACCGTCTCACGGTCGTGTACGACCGCAATCCGGACGAGTTTGAGTTTTATCTGCCGCAGCTCTGCAGTTTTCTGCTGCTTGGAGCCTACAAGCAGAGTCCGCAGCTCACGATCATCTTGCTGGAGAAGTGCAGCGTCTCGCATGTGTTTGCGCACCGCATTCTGTGGTATTTGCAGTCGTACTGTCTGCAGAATGAGGCGTTTGCCTCCCAGGAAAGCACGAGCCGCATCCAAATGCTGATTGATGAAGTGTCGGCGCGTGGCGTTGAGCCGTGTCGAGTGATTGACGCGCCGCCGCAGAACGAAGACAACGATGCTGAGGAGGAAGCGACCCAGAGAACCACGACGCAGTCCCAGTCCCAAGAGGCCGAACAGCTCCTGTCGTCCAAGGACGAGCAGTACTTCACGTTCATCACTAAGCCGCTGATTGATCTAGAGCGTGGCCACGCGCCGTCGAACCCGTTCAAGGTCGAGACGGCCTTCTTGACCGCCCTCGCAAGCGTCTCGTCGAATCTACGCTCCGTACCAATCACAAGACGAAACGACATGGTGAGTATTTGTTCTACTGCAGCTTGGGAGATTTGAGAGACTGATGTGTGTGTGTTATATCCTGTCGTAGTTGCGCACGTGGCTCGAAGACATCCAGGCCCAGTTTTTGCCGAGCAATTCGCTGTATCTGCCCGTGGGGAACTCGCACCATCGGCTCAAGCGAATCCACGTCTCGGAGAGCTTCACTTTCTCTACTCGGGTACGTCACCGCATTCCGTATTCTATCATTTTTCTGTGAAAGCATTTATTCACAGCTAGAGTTTTGTTTTGGATCTATAGGAGCGCGTCCCGTATCTGCTGTGTGCCGAGATCGTGGACTATGTCTCCCCTGCAGAGGAAAAGCAGATCGGCCGAAAGCGCAGCATGTTCAAAGCGCGTCGCTTCACACTGAGTCTGTGGGACAAGTCGGCTTTCAGTGTCGTGAACCATTCGGCCGTTTCTTCATCGGAGCGTATGCACCCGACGTCTCCCGAGGCAGCAGCGTTAGGATTCTGGAGCGAGTCGAAGCCAAGTCCTCGCCACCGATCGCTTTCGCAGCATTTCATCGGCCAGCCCGGCGAGCTGCTCGGCGGGTTACTCGATACGATCGTCAAGAAGACCCCTCTTGCTCGGCATCAGTCGTATGCTGGTCCGTCCAATGCCAAGGGCACAAGCCACGAAGCTCTGCTCAGCGAGATCGGTGTGGACGGCACGGGTTTGGCCTCAGCGTCGCATCCTGACGTATTAGGTTACCAGAACGATCGCAGCCAACGATACTCTGACGTCTCGAAGCACAGTCTCACGATCGACACATCAAGCGGTGACAAGAACGATCGAGATTACTCGCACCGCCGCGATGATGCCTGGTCGCCTCGCTCTGAAGGCCCGCTTTCACCTGCGTCTCCAGCGTCTGCGTACTCGCCTCCGTCTCTCGCACGATGCGACAGCACGGACATTTTCCTGCGGACACTCTCAGAGCGTGACTCGAAGCTGGCAGAAGAAGACGAGAACACGTTGCCACCACTGTCAAGTGGCCGATCAGACATCCCAGCGGTGATCTTCAAGGAACGATGGGTCGAGAAGGAGAACCGCCTGCGGGGAAGCTCTCCGTGGAGCTCGAGTCCAGGCTGGCGGCTGCTTCCTGTGATCGTGAAGAGCGACGACGACTTGCGCCAAGAACAACTCGCGTCGCAGTTGATCCGCCAGTTTTACAAGGTCTTCACAGAAGCCAAGCTACCCGTATTCGTTCGTCCGTACGACGTGATCGCCATCTCGCCGTCCTCTGGTCTAGTCGAGGCGATCGCCGACACCATTTCCATCGACTCGCTCAAGCGCAACGACCGCGAGTACACCACGCTGATCGACTTTTTCTACCGACACTTTGGCGACGAGTCGTCCTCGGAATTCCGAACGGCTCGCAACAACTTTGTCCGCAGCATGGCGGCCTACTCCATCGTGTGCTACCTGCTGCAGATCAAGGACCGCCACAACGGCAACATCCTGCTCGACGCGGAAGGCCACATCATCCACATTGACTTCGGCTTCATGCTGTCCAACAACCCGGGCAACGTGGCGTTCGAGCAGGCGCCGTTCAAGCTCACGGCCGAGTTCGTGGAGCTCATGGGCGGGCCTCGCTCGGCCGCGTTCCGCCGCTTCCGCTCGCTGTGCGTGCGCTCGTTCCTCGTGGCTCGCAAGTACCGCCACCGCTTCACGCTGCTGCTGGAGATGATGATCAACGGCAACGAGAACTTGCCGTGCTTCGCCGGTGACCCCAAGGGCACGATCGAACGACTGGCCAGCCGCTTCCAGCCGCAGCTCGACATCAACGCCTGCGAAGACTTTGTCCACTCGCTGATCGACGCGTCGCTCGACAACTGGCGCACCAAGTGGTACGACAAGTACCAGCGCTGGTGCGTCGGCGTCTTCTAATGCACCAGAGGGCGCAGAGTACTCCTCGTACCGTAGGTTGCAGTGAATAATAAACTCCAATTTTGTATGCTCCATGTGAATCTTGAGACGACGCCGAGTGTAGCCATGTCCCGCATTGCACAATCTCCAATTCGGGATCTGTCCCTCATGGGCCCACTTCCGCAGGTCCAATAAACCCGTTGAACCCGTACCCGCCTTCCGAGTGGATCTCTTCGTTCCAGAGTGATGGTCCCGCCGATCCATAAAGTGTGCTCCCTTTCTCCAAATCCAATCCCTGGAAAATGGAGCCTTCGAAGCCTCTGGCGCCGTACGCGCTGGCGGACGTGGAGGTGGACAAGCCGCTGAAGAAGCCGCAGACGATCGAGGCCGTGCTCAGCAGCGCCGTGGCCTGGGCGGAGCTGGCGCCGCTGCTGTTCGTGGGCACGAGCGACGCGACGCTCCACTGCTTC
The DNA here is from genome assembly GCA_023336355.1 of Pythium dissotocum. NCBI lineage: Eukaryota > Oomycota > Peronosporomycetes > Pythiales > Pythiaceae > Pythium > Pythium dissotocum. The sequence goes on from JAADWY010000505.1 coordinate 14,483, forward strand.
GTTCCCTCGGGCGGCTCGTCGTCCTCACTCACGTTCTTGCGGTGGCACACATCGTACAAGAAGATCTTCCACTCGTGCGCGCGGTTCTTGGACTCGTGGGGCGTCTACGTGACCATCACGGACGCCAAGCTCACGCTGCTGGCAATGCCGCTGCTCACGAACCCGCAGTTGGACGGCAACGCCGTCTCCGGAGGCAGCTCACTCAACGCCAGCGTCAGCGTCGAGGACTCGAAAGGTGCTACGCTGTTTGCCGTGAATGAAAGCGCACGCGTGCTGTGCTGTCTGACCAAGCAGAACACGATCAAGGTCTACGACTGGACGGCCAACCGCACGCTCGACCTGCGCGCGCAGCATGAGCTGGCCAGTGTGGTCGCGACCACCAAGCTGCTGTCGCCGGCGGCGCTGCCCGTGCTCAAGATGCTCGTACTGGGCGAGAGCCACGTGCTGCTGCTGTTCAAGAAGGAGTGGTGCGTCATGAACGCCGACTCGGGTAAGGTCGTGGAGCTCGCAGCCGCGTCCACGGCCGCCGCCAGCATGCTGATCAACCTTGATGCCATCTCGTGCGCGACGCTGTTGCCGTCGTTGCCTCCACGAACGACGGACCGCAATGCAGTCAACACGGGACTCAGTGCGACCATCGCTCGCACGCGCGACGCGTTTGTCGCCGGCAAGCACTTTGCTGTGCGCATTTCCATCGTTTCCGTGCTCACGAACGGAGAGCAGACACTCAGAGTCGCAGTTGAGCGCGTGCTCGAGTACAACACGCCGCCCAAGAGCGCGTTCTACCACCATCCGTTCGTGCTGCTCGACCACCAAGAACGCGTCGCAGTGTATAACGCCACGACCATGAAGCTCGTCGAGCCCAGCGGTCTGCCGATCAAGGGCATGTACAGCGGCTGCGTCACAGTAGCATTGCCGTCGGCGTTTCCGTTTTCATCGGCGAATCTGTCGCGGGAGCTGCTCGGGAGAGGGTTGTCGGTCTCGTTCCTGACGATCTCTGCGCCGTTCAATGTGCACCTCATGCAAATGACGCCCGTGCCGCAGCTCTTGGAGCAGCACGTCGCTGCTGGTCGACTGGAAGACGCCGTGCTACTCACGGAGCAGTGTCCGGAGGAAGTCGCGCTCAACGACGACGAGAAGAAGGCGCTGCTGAGCGACTACGCACTGCATTTATTCCGCAAGAATCAGTTCGGCAGAGCGATGGAGTACTATCTGCGTGCGCGCGTGGACGTCGAGGACGTGCTGGCGTTGTTCCCGAGTGATTTGATGCCTCGCGTGTCGATTGTCAAGAAGCCAAAGCCAGCAAAGGCAGCCCCAGCTCAGCAACTGCAAGGCGAGCAACTAGTCGAGAGTCTGCTGGCGCTGACCGAGTTCCTCACGAAGTCACGCGATGCCATCGCGACAACCGACACGAATCCGTGCGATCCGCAGCCGCAACAGCACCACAACCAGTCGCGTCTTCAGGTTCTTGACACCGTGCTGCTCAAGTGTCTCGTGCTTTTGTCGGAGCAACCCAGTTCTCACAAGCAGCGTGTCAAGTACCAGTTATTTGAACTCGTGCGAGCAACCAATTGGTGCGAAGTTGGCGAAACCGAAGTGTTTCTGCGTGCCCACAACCAATTTGACACGCTTCTCGGCTTCTACGCGTCGCGGAAACTGCACCGAAAGGCTCTGGAGCTGCTTGAAGACCTCGAACGGTGCGCTGCGGCTGCTGTAACTGCCAGTGAGACCTCAACTTCTACAGCCTCCAAGCCAAGCTCGACGCTTCAGTCGCCAAGCGACTACCTCGAGCGCACGGCCGAGTACCTCAAGCGACTCGGCCACAAGAAAGCCGAGCTTGTCTTCGAGTTTTCACGCCGTGTGATCTTCGCGAATCCCGTGCTGGGCTTGTCGATCTTCACACACCGCGAAAGCGAAATGGCCGACGGCGACCTGGATCTGGACTCGTCGCTCGTGCTGAACCACCTCAAGTCGTGTCCTGTACAGCCACTCACTGCGGAGACTTCTGATGAAGGTACCGACTCAACCATTCCGGTGTCGACGGCATTGCCGTTGTCCGACAGTCGCTTTCTGGCCATTGAATACATCACGCAAGTGATCCTCCACGACCGCCTCAACGTCGCTGCTCGCCTGCATGACGACGCTGTGTATCTGCTTCTCGACGCCATCCACTCGGAGCTTCAGGGCGGTCTCACTTCCACGTCTGCACCTGCAACTGGTGGTAGCGCACCCCGTCTTTCTCACCGCGTGTCGTCTCAGCGAGGGCTTCTCGGCCAGCTACGACGCAAGCTGCTCGAGTTCCTCGAGTGTCCTCGCGCGCAGTACCACCCCGAGCGAATGCTTAGCCGAACGCCTCACGAGATGGTCGACGAGCGAGCGGCGCTGCTGTCTCGACTAGGCCGCCACCACGAAGTGCTTCAGCTCTACGCGCTGCAGCTTCGCGACGCCGCACTAGCCGAGGTGTACTGCAACAAATGCTACGAGACCAAGCAAGCCGACGCCTCCATCTACTCGACGCTGCTGCGGCTCTACCTGCGTCCCACTCGTTCCACGTCGACCAACAGCGCGGCGGTGCTCTCGTCTTCACCGCCCAAGCCGCTCTGGCAGCGCGCGACCAGTCTACAACTCGGCTCCGTGGCCTCCGCAGCCAGCGGCGGTGGGTCTCTCTCTGCCACACCCAGCGAAGCGATCTCGGCGGCCATCAACATCCTCAACAAATACGCTGAGCGGATCGACGTGCCGACAGCGCTCGACTTGCTGCCCAGTGACGTGCCGATCCAGGCGCTTGCCGATTTTTTCCGACGCGTGATCGAGCGCCAAGTCGAACGCTACCGCAACGGCCAGATCAAGATGCAGCTCGCCAAGATGGAGAACTTCAAAGTGCGGGAAAAGCTCACGGTCAAGCGCAAGGAGTCGGTCACGGTGTGGTCGTCGCACTGCTGCTACGTGTGCGGGAAGAAGCTCGGCACGGGCACCTTCGTAAGGCTTCCGCAGGTCAGCAGTGGCACACTGACGCTTGTCCACTACGCCTGTCAACCAGCAGCTCCACTCGCGTAGTTTGTTCGGTCTAGTTTGTCGTCGTGCTGGCGACGGGCAGATCCTGGTCCCGCACCAGCAGCGGCTTTTTCCACGACGACTGTCCTGTCAGCTTGTCGAAGTAGTAGTACTGCTTGGTAAACGGGTCATACACCTTCTGGATGCGGTCGTACAGCAGCCGTAGCACTTCTTTCCTTGCCAATGAGCACTTGGCAAAGCCCACCATGACTGTCGCCGCCTCCTCCTTGTCTGTGATCGTGTACTCGCGTCGCCGTTTGATGATCCGTGCGACTTTGACGTCGCTGTCCTGAAGCATCGCTGGCTTTTCCCAGCTCACGGTGCCCGTTTGCTTGTTGTAGTAGTAATACTGGCCCGTGAAATCGTCGAAGATCTTCTCGTACGTCTTGACCATCAGTGCGCGTAGCTCTTTACGCGCCAAGTAGCTTCGCCACGCGCGTTGGATGTACTTGGCCGACTCTTCGGGCGTAAGAAGCTGCCGCAGTTTCTGGAGTCGACGCTTTTCTCTTTTGATGCGAGCCTTTTCACTCGTGAACGGCACTTGCTTGCGTTTGTTGCGGCGCACCATGGCAGTGAAGCCAGCGCCACTGGGGACTTGAGCATTGCGAGACGACGGCGTCGGCGCGACATGAAGTTCCAGATCAAATGAGCCAAACACGGCTGGCTTGAGCCACGAAGACGTCCCAGCGACGCGGTCGTAGTAGTACGCGTGCTGCGAGGTCTCGTCCATGATCTTGAGGTACCGCTGGCGCAACAAAACGAACAGCAGCTTGCGACTGCGGTAGCGACGAAACAAAGCCTGGATCGTACGTGCCGCCGCGTCCTCACTGTCGAACTTGGCCTTGTTGGGCTGTCTCTGCCGCTTCTTCTTGATCTTTTGCTTCTCTGGGGACGCCTTTCCAGCTCGTTTCCCTGAACTCGCCCCTTGATCGTCCTCATTTTCGTCGTCCTCCCCTGGTTCTCTCAGAATTTTGGGCTTCTCCCACGTGGAGACCTTCGTGACTGTATTGTAGTAGTAGTACTCGCCCGTTTGCTCGTCCAGAAGCTTGCGGAATCGCGACTTGAGCGCCTTCTTGATCAGTTGCCTCGATCGAAACGACCGATACAGCTTCTGGAGTACACGGGCGGCGTCGTCTCGACTCAAATTCGCAAACTTCTTGAGCCGTGTGATCTCAATGGGCTCGCCCAGGTCGTACAGACGTCGCAGCAGCATTGGTGGCTCGAAGAGGATAAGCCGCTGTTCGACGACTGGCTGTGGTCTCACTGGCGGCACGACTTTGTAGAAGACGATCTCTTTCTTCAGGTCAAAGTGCTTCTCGTACCGCTGCTTCAGCCGCTTCTTGCATTCTTTCTGGGCAGCATGCGCACGCCAATACTTCTGAAGCACGACTGCGGCTTCAATTTGAGTCAGTGGCGGTCGAATGTGCGGCAGATCGTCAGGATCGCGGATCGGGATCTCGACTTCCTCAGACATCTCCTCTGGATGGTCCCACGACGTGGTGTTGCGCCACAGATTGTAGTAGAAGAACTTGTCGTGCTTGATACTGAACACGCGCTGGTAGTGCTTCTCGCGAGCTTGCTGCAAGACGCGCTTCGCTCGCTTCGCTCGGTACAAACACTGGATCTTGCGCACGGCTTCAAACTCGGACAGTGGTGTACCTTCAGGTCGAACTCCGTGTAGTTCTTTCTCGTGGAAACACTGGCGACAGATCCACAACCTCAGCGGTGATGGCTGGAAGCCGTCACAACGCCAGCACACTCGACACAACGGGTGCACGATGGCGTTGATGTCGATCGCATCGATGCGTTTCTTCTCTTCGAGTTCTCGGGCTACTCTCAGCTTCCGATCATCTTGGGGTTCCAGTCGAAGAGGAAGTGGGTGGTCGATTCCTAGACACGAAGACGACAGCGGCACGCGTGGGAGTTTGGTGAGATCGAGTCGAGGTATCACGGTCTCCTTCACTCGCCATAGTCGGTAGGACTCTTCACGCTCGTAACTCTGCGCCGTCAGCGACAACGTGTTGAAGACTGTAAAGGTTCGTCCACACGCGATGGAGGCGATCTTGCCGAACGGTGTTCCATCAGACAGCCGCAGTCTTTGTGGCGTAGCGCTGAACGAGTGCATGCTTCCCCACGTGTAGACGTTGTTCTTCACTGTGAGCACCGCCGTGTGGTGCATTCCACACGCTATCTGAACCACAGGCTCGTAGTCGAGAAGTCGGGATGGAGGAATCCGCACGGGCGTAGGTGAGTACAGCACCTGCTCGCCTTCTCCTACGCCCAGCTGACCGTAGATGCCAGTCCCCCACATGAAGACCTGGCCACCCTTGGGCTTCGGCACCAACGGATCAGCCTCTTCTTGGTTCTTGCCGTCGACTCGCGCGATACACGCACTATGCCACGCGCCACACGCGATTTCCAATACGACAGCGTGCTTCAGTGGTCCCAGTTGTTGCGTTGGACGGGTCACACGCTGTTCAATCTTGATACTTCCGCCGCTTGGGCCGAGACCGAGTCGTCCGCCGTCGTTACAGCCCCACGAGAACAGCTTCCCATCGGTTGATAGCGCCATACTGTGGAGAGCGCCACACGCGACCGTGCGGATGCGTACATCTCGCAGTGCGTCCACGCGGTGGAGCACAAAGGGCTTTGGGAACTGGATACTCGATCCACTGGACGGTGCTGGGGGTGCTATTGACGACTTCTTTGTCGGAGAACTCGCACTCGCTGCTCCACCAGCTCCCAGTTGGCCGTAGAGATTGCTTCCCCACGCGAAGACCACGCCGTCGTGGCCTGCAACCAAGTCACATACAGCAATCGTGTGGTGCGTGCCGACGCTGACAGACACGCACTTGTAGTTGGCAATTGCAGCGACGACTTTGGCTCGATTGCTAGCCACGTCGTCGGCCGAAAGCGCCGGAAAACCGAGCTGGCCGTGCTGGTTCTCGCCCCACGAAAAGATCTCACCGGCTTGAGCGAGTGCGACGGCGTGGGATCGCGCGACTTGGACGTCGGCGATCGCTTCAGTGCGTAAACTGTGGAGGAAAACGGGGTTCACGAGCCAGCGGCTCTCGAGAGGATGGTCGAAGACTGTCTTCTGGTGGATCTCACTGCATAATCCGACCTGAGATGACAAGCCGCCGGTCTTGCACAGCCACACAGAGCCGTCACGTCCATCGATCGTGTACACGGCGTCGCATTCGTAGCCCTAGATTCGTAAAATCAGTGCCAAAATTGAGTCAAAATGGCCGTAAACATGGACGAATTAGAGAAACATCACTCACCGCAGCGACGCGCGTGACGTTCTTGCCTCGTAGTGGCCGGATCTCAATGGGACTCAGTCCTGGAATCGCCTCACTAAAGTATACCGTACCTTGTGCTGAACATCAACACACTCGGAACATCAGTCAACATTCCTCCATTGATGGAACCTGCTGATTGATGTTTCTCACCTCGCACTTGCTTCTCAAGCGCACGTGCCGCCGCATCGACAGCCATGTTCTTGGTGATGATGTTCTGGTCGATCCAGCGCTGGATGCGGCCCATGAGCAGCACTTTCTTGCCCGTAGACGGCACGTTAATCGACAGCGCGATGAGCCGCAGCTCCTCTCTTGACAGCTTGTGGAGGTCGATATGCCGGAACTGCTTGCGGTTCCTGGCTCTATGGAACGCGTGTAGCGCCTTGAAGGTGTCTTTCACGGTGTTGCGTGTCTGCTTGAACGTCTTGCGCAGTAAATACGAGCGGAAACACTTCTGGATCATGGCCGCCGCGAGCTGCCGACGCCGCTTCTTGCGGCCGGGCCGCCAGCCCGGATTCAGCTTCTGTGACTTCACGCGCTTCGCACTCTTCTTCTTCGGCTTGCTGTCCATCGTGCGTGTTCCTTAGTCGCTGCCTGCTTGGGCAGATATGTAGATATAGAGCTCGGCGATCGTCACTGCCGCGTCATATTCCCCCCTTGGGTCGTGTTGAGTTGAAGTGGCGTTTCCTCGATTCGCTAGGTACGCACCGTGCTCGTTAAGTTCGAATATAGCCAAGTGACACGTTTCCGGATTCGAAAGATCCTAATTCGGGACATTTGCTGGACGTCGCTTCACGTTGCAAGATACGCCAGCAACTTGTTGGAATCCGGCGATATCCGGAGCAGTCGGGTCGGCGGCGTCTTCGCCAACAAAATCTGCGAGCGTCCGCATGATTGGCGCCAACAAAATGCAATCCGTCAACGCCAACAAAGGCCGCCGCCAACAGTTGGCGCCAACGAAATCCAACGAAAACGAGAATACCGAATTGACCATGGCGACGGTCTCCTCTCGTAGCAGCTCCTACAGACGCTCGTGGCTCTGGCTGCTGCTCGTGATGCTCGTGATGCTCGTGGCGACCACGATGACGCGCGTGGACGCGGCCTGCGCCAACTTTTGCTCGGGCCACGGCCGATGCGGCGCCCAGAAGTGCGTACTCTGAGTCCATTGTCCTAGTGCATTGGATGGTTTGGTGATTGACTGACTTGACTGACTGGTCCTCGTGGTGGCGGGCGCACTGACAGCAAGTGCACGTGTGACGATGGCTGGGGTGCGCCAGACTGCTCGCAGCGCAAGTGTCCAACCGGCCCCGCGTGGGCCGACAAGGCATGGACCGCCAACACGGCCCACGCCGCCGTCGAGTGCTCCAACCGCGGCGTCTGCGACGTCAACAAGGGCGAGTGCGTGTGCTTCACGGGCTTCATCGGCGCGGCCTGTCAACGGCGTGAGTCATGCGCTTCTCTCGCTGTCTGACGTCTCGTGTGGTTTCTGATGCGGCTTGTGTGATGTGTATGTGTGATTTTGTAGTGCGGTGTCCGAATGACTGCTCGGGCCACGGGATCTGCTACTCGCTCGGGCAATTGGCGCTGCAGTACGGCGCCGACACGACGCCAGACAAAGGCGGCGATGGTGTCGGACCCGTGTACACCAACTGGGAGAAGGACAGCATCTCCTCGTGCTTCTGTGACATGGGCTTCAATGGACCCGACTGCTCGCAGCGTACGTACTTGGCGTTGTCTTGATGTGTCCAGGTGGATAGCGATTGAGCTGTGGGTCGCTGACCGTTGTGCTTCTGATCACCAGGAATGTGCCAGAAGAACGACGACCCGCTCACTGTCGGGCAGCTCTTTCGTACGATCAAGATCACGACGGGGGCCACGACGGGTGCACTCGACGGAACCATCAGCGTGGCGTTCAACGGTCAAGTCGCCGAGCTAATTGCAAATGCCTACCTCAACACAGATGCGTTGTGTACGGCAGCGTTCACGGCCATGAACAACGTCAAGACAGCGACGTGTACGATCACCTCCAAGGACCCGGTGACAAAAGGCGCCGTGCACACGGTGACGTTCATGGAGTGGAACCACGGCGCCACGGAGAACAACGTGTTCCAGCACTTCGGCAATCCGCCGTTGTCGAGTTTCACGTGCGATGTCAGCGGCGTCGACGCGCTCACGAGCACGCCAACGTGTGTGATAACGGACGCAGTCACCGTCGTCGACCCGAGCTATATTGGTGCGTGGTCTTGCGGTGTTGTACTCTTGTCGAGAGTTCGTAACTGATGTTGGGATGTGGATGGATGCAGAGCACGCGTACTGTTCCAATCGTGGTATCTGCGACTTCTCCACGGGGCTCTGCTTATGTTATGCCGACTTCAAAGGCATGGATTGTAACCAGCCGTCGAATATTCCCGACAACATTGACGACAACGACGGTTTCCTCGTGAATCCGCAGAACGAATGGTACGGCGGTGTCGTCATGCACTTGAAGACGACCAAGGCGTCAGCGCTGGACTTCCAGTTCATGCTCATCGAAGCGGCCACGGATGTCATCTTGACCATGGACGCGTACGGCAACACCAAACTGTTGCTGGGGAACATGGAGATTTCCACGGGCTACCTGAATGTGCAGGCGGGGATCACAGTTCAAACGCTTGGCTTGAAAGTGCTCAGTGGAGGAGCAACAATTGCAGACGCGCAGACCAATCAACCCACGGTCAGCATCTCCAACACTGCGGGAGGTTTCGTCAACACGCTGCTCAAGCTCGCAGCCACCAAAAGTGCTGCGACGCCAAGTAACTTCCATCTCATCGAAGCGATGGCAGGTACGGCCACAGCGTTCAAGGTCGAGTCAACTGGAAAGACAACGATCAACAATGGAGGGCTCTCCGTCGTCGCCGGTGGTGCCACCATCGCTGCTACGGTCACGGCATCGCCTGTTCTCGAGGTCTTCAACGATGACCTGGCTTTCAACTCGGCCATTCTCCGTGTCAGGACAGCCGCCAGTGGGACGCTCATCAA